>JAANSP010004621.1:0-10016 GCA_036850745.1 Homidia socia
ATTTTTTCTTCGTTCTCCTCCCGTGAGAATCCTTTTATTACCATGATATTTCCGGTGTGAAATGTAATTCACTACAAAATACAAATCAAGTTTTTAATGCGAAGAACACATTGCGATGGGATTTTTTATTATCTTGGGCTGTCAACACGTACGAAAGAGCATCGTACATCATTTTGAAATGAGTTTTTAAATGAATTGGTCTTGTGTGATGCCAGTTATTCTTGGCTACGTGTGATTACGATCTATAAGCAGTACAGTTATTTAATTAATAGGCTGAGAAAACACTGTATGTACCGTTTCTTTGCTTTTCTATGTGTATGCCAATTTTTTATTTAATCTTTTGCAAAAGTCATAAAAATTTGAATAGTTTCATAAATTAAATTACACTGCTTCAGTGATAGGTAATTTCTTGAATTTCTTTTTGGGTTTCTTGGTTTGTGTCTGATTGGTGTCGATGGCATCCTTCTCTGAGAGTGTCGACAAATCGGTTGTGGCTGTGGTCAGACCTCTACTGTTACTATCAAACCGGTTCATGCCTTTATTTCTTGACTTTTTGCCGGTTCCTTTCATATTCTGTTTGGCAAGCTTGACTGCTGTGCGCACTACATTATCAATGTATGCCTTTTCAGAGGGTGAGGTAGACAAAGTGCTGTTTGCGTCCGTCATTGATTTGGAGCTTGGCTTGGCACTTTTCAAAGAACCCGTCTCACTGTTCCCCTTTTTCCATAGTTTGTACATTGACTGGTCTCCACATTTGTCGGACTTCTTTTCGGATTTGTCACATGGTTCGGAATTTTTTTCAGAGTCACAAGCTACCTTTGTCCCTTCCTCGTCATTCACCTTCTTATCGGCTTTTGACTTGTTTGATTTTCCCTTTTTAGGAGCAACTACTGTAGCAGTTTGAGCAACACACTCTGCAGTGATTGGATCGAAAGTTTTGCACTTTAGTTCATGAGCTGACACTACCATGGGAGGAAGGTGAGTTGCTGATGGTGAGGGTACTTTGGGGTTGAATCTGGTTTTAGACTGTTGTGTTGACACTGGAAGACTTGAAAACAATTTTTCATTCACGCCAAACTTGATCGTCTTTTGAGTATGAGAACTTTTTGAGAGTAGATGATTGAAATAGTCCAATGTGCCAGGAACGAGCTGGCGGGATGAAGTGGGTTTTGCACTTTTTGCACATGGTGATGTAGCTTTTGCGCATGATGGACTTGGTTTTACGGCCAACACGGTCAGAGAGGATTGTGATGCTTTGTCGATTGAATGCTTGATAGTGGCATTGCTGGAAGTCTTTGCATTGTCAAAGTTGACATGAGTAGAACCTTTTTTGGTTGGGTTTGATGGATGATGGTGTTGTCTTTGGCCGGGATTCAACTTTTTGAAGATTTGCCTTTGAATGGGTCTGATTTTGCTTTGAAGGGGTCGCTTTTGGTTTGTTGCTATCTTCAACAAGCTTACTTGGTAATTTTGCCTGAGCCTGATTCTGTTTGGAAGAGATTGGTTTCATCTGTACGGATTTTGGCCTCGAATTGTTGGTTTTGGACTGGCTTTTTGGGATGGATTGTTTTTTGACATCAGCAGATGACGGTTCAGAAACTTTGGCAATTGCATTCTGTCCACCGCCTTCTTTCTTTGGAGGACCCTGTTTTGGCTTGCATTTGGAACCCTTTTTGGGGTCATTAGCAATACATTGGTTGTAAAAATTATCCAGCTTGTTTTCCAAAGAATCAGCAAGTTCCATCAGTTTTTGAGCTTTCTGAGGTAAACTAAGATTTTCTTTATCTTCTGGTTTTTGTGGAATTGGCTTATTTTTCTTTTTGTCTGTCGACGTAGGTGTAATATTCATTTCATTTATCTTCTTCATGACTTCATTTGCCTTCTTTTCTGAAGCAATGCCTTGAGCCACCCCCTTTT
The DNA here is from genome assembly GCA_036850745.1 of Homidia socia. Classification (NCBI taxonomy): domain Eukaryota; kingdom Metazoa; phylum Arthropoda; class Collembola; order Entomobryomorpha; family Entomobryidae; genus Homidia; species Homidia socia. The sequence continues at coordinate 1,918 of JAANSP010004621.1, forward strand.
TCTCCGTCATTTTAACTGCATCAGAATCAGCAAGTTCCATCAGTTTTTGAGCTTTCTGAGGTAAACTCAGGTTTTCCTTATCTTCTGGTTTTTGTGAAATTGGCTTATTTTTCTTTTTATCTGTCGACGTAGGTGTAATATTCATTTCATTTATCTTCTTCATGACTTCATTTGCCTTCTTTTCTGAAGCAATGCCTTGAGCCACCCCCTTTTTCTCCGTCATTTTAACTGCATCATTATTGATGTCTGTTGTCTTCTTTCCAAGTGGAGGTTTGGCTTCCCTTACTTTATCTGTAATGTAAGTATTATTGCTTTCAACTGTCTTCCTTAATGTCAAACTTGCTGAAGCTTTGGTGTCACTTTTGGAAGAGGTTTCATGGCTATTTAGAACCGCATCAATCATTTTATTTGTCATTTGACTCATTACTTCCACTGGAATCGGTTCGCTCTCCAAAGCGTGTAGGATTAACTTGGTGTCTTCTTTGGAACTAGTATTGCTCCTTCTTCGGGTTGAAGACCTTTTCCGCGAAAGCGGTTTGGGTGGAACATGCATTGTCTCACTTTCTGTTGTGGGGTCATTTTCGCCTTTATTCGGCTCTTCTGAACTTTCCATTTCTTGTCGCAAACTCTGCTAAAGAGCATGTACAATTGCAAAAATAATTACATGCCATACCACCAAAAATATACAATGGTCACTTCATAAAAACCTTTTGTACCTGAAGCTGTTTAGTTTATTGCTTTTAGGACACCAACATTGAATGTGTGAAACCGCTGTTCTTTGTTCGTCAATTGATCACTTTTTGAATTTGGAATTCTATCAAGATTTTTTGAGGTTGCATTCTTTCTTCCTTACTCATCGTTTCTAATAATTTTTCAAAACATGTTAGAAAGTTGTAGATTGTTGTCTAAAAATAGAAAAATACTTAAGTGAACAATGAACCACCATAACTACTACACTTATACCACACTATTTAACATGGTAATTTATCAAGTTTGAAATGACGGTATGCAATACAGCAATCCAGGTAATATACCGAGCATTGATTTGTGTTACAAAATGACATGACATGTTCTTTTGTGTAACAGGATGTTGAAAATTCAACCAATTATAGAATTAGTAATGTGTACCTATATTTAAGGGTTTAATATTTTTGGTCACGAAAAGCAAATAATAAAATAAATTGATTGTGGAAATGGTGTTATATAAAGGGAAGGGATGCACAAGCTATTTTGAAAATCCCAACATTGTTCACATAAAAGTATATTGCAGTCATCACCCAACAAAGACAATGGAAGCATTTGGGATTATGAAAATTTTCTACTTGGTTTTACTTTTAGTGGTGAGTTCATGTTATGCGGAAAATATAAAAAACGGGCAATTAAATCAGGAACTCAATAAGCATCTGGGTCTGGGTAATTACATTTTTGAAACGTCGAAATTTTTTTAATAAACGTGTTTTAAAACCCTTCAAATCGTTTCTTTTTTATAGATAAACTGAATGGGTTTTCGGTATGATCAACATTGTCCATTTTTCGGTTAACATTGATGCAAAACTTACCCACATCAAGTCTTAAAATGATTCCACCAAAATTCTTTAAATGAGTATTACTTTTGCAGGAGAAACTGCGAGTTTGTGGACGGTTTTTTCGGCAGGAAGAGTTTAAAAAATATTTTCAAGAATGTGTAGGGCAGCATTCAGCAACAGGGAAAACTGGGGCATTGTCATCTTCGTCCGAGTCAGAAGAGGACAACGGAAAGGATGATCCTAAAAAGCGTGAAAAAAGATTTGCACCATTAAGTGATCAAATTGGTGAAACTCTTAATCAAACATCTCGTGGATACTGGAAAATGTTTGAAAATCCGCACGTTTTTAAAAATCCGGTATAATAATTTTAAACTGTACACAAATCAACGTATTTCATGTCTAGTTTGTGTTTCAACATTTTCACTATATTTTATTTCAGTGCCTTATTTCTTGTGTTCTTGAAAAATTTCAATTGGTAAGCAGAAAATGAAATTTTATGATAACTAGGGTTGGCATACTGTTTTTACGTGAATCTCTATAGATCAATTCTACGGGACATGGGGACCTTGAAAAAATTCAAGTCAGAGTGGAGGAGATTTTAGCCGCTCGCAACAAAACAGACTTTGTTACAAAAGCCTCAAAGATTGCAAAAATGTGCATTTCAGTGCCTTATTTCTTGTGTTCTTGAAAAATTTCAATTGGTAAGCAGAAAATGAAATTTTATGATAACTAGGGTTGGTATACTGTTTTACGTGAATCTCTATAGATCAATTCTACGGGACATGGGGACATTGAAAAAATTCAAGGCAGAGTGGAAGAGATTTTAGCCGCTCGCAACAAAACAGACTTTGTTACAAAAGCCTCAAAGATTGCAAAAATGTGCACTGACAAACGGAATACGGAAGAAGATCAGTTGAGAACCGCTCACGACCCATCTTTAATAAGTGAAGGTTATTTTTGTTACAATTATGCACTTACATAATAGATTTTAGCCGCTCGCAACAAAACAGACTTTGTTACAAAAGCCTCAAAGATTGCAAAAATGTGCACTGACGAACGGAATACGGAAGAAGATCAGTTGAGAACCGCTCACGACCCATCTTTAATAAGTGAAGGTTATTTTTGGTACAATTATGCACTTACATTATGCTTCCTTGTGATTAGTATCAAGTTGATTTTTATACTTTTCAATCAGATGTCATGATTAGAGCAAAATGTCGATTTATCATCAAACTGGGAAAATGCATTGCCCATAACGTCATGTTGGAGTGTTATTATGAAGATGGCGATGGTACTTTTGCAGACGACTATAGCACTTCAACCGCTGTTTCCGGAATAAAGGAATAAAAAATTTGACATTTTTTTGGTTTTTTCTAATTTAATATTTACTTTTCAAGATAATTTTCTAATCTGTTTTTTTTCAAGTTTTACACTTTGAAAATTACATATAAATCAAAAATGATATGGTTTCAATTTCAAACGCAATAAAAAGATTCCTTGTGTGCATATTATGATGATTAGTATCAAGTTGATTTTTATACTTTTCAATCAGATGTCATGATTAGAGCAAAATGTCGATTTATCATCAAACTGGGAAAATGCATTGCCCATAACGTCATGGTGGAGTGTTATTATGATGATGGTGATGCTACTTTTGCAGACGACTATAGTACTTCAACCACTGTTTCCGGAATAAAGGAATAAAAAATTCGACATTATTTGATTTTATCTAATTTAATATTTACTTTTCAAGATAATTTTCTAATCTGTTTTTTTTTTCAAGTTTTACACTTTGAAAATTACATATAAATCATAAATGATATGTTTTCAATTTCAAACGCAATAAAAAGATTCCTTGTAGGCATATTATGTAATCTCATCTCCATCCTGTCCTGCTTCATTCGTTTTGCTATATACTAATATGTGAACACAAAGAACGCAAGGAGCAACACCAAGCCCATTCCAGCAACATTCATACTTGCTGGATTGCATCCATCTGCGTGACATGCACAGTAAAGTAGCTCCACTCCAATAGGTTCCTGTTCGACGATAACACCTAAGTTCAGCTGGATCGTCCCCCTTTTATCAAAAAGCAAAATTGCGCATAATACAAATAATTAACTAAAAATTTACATTTATAGAAATTATGATGGGCTGAAGAAACCTCATTTGGAGCCAGTTTTGGTTCTTCCAAGAAACCACATGATCGTATTACCCGAGTTGTTTCTTTGTCAGGTTTCAAGATTGCTGTAAAATATTATCCATCTGAATAAAAAACAACTAACATCCTATTGTAAATACAGCGATTTTCACGCATTATGCAATTACCATTTTGCACTGTTTTTCTACAAAACGTGTAGTTGTGACCGTCAACCAAAGTATCACAATCAACTAGTGAGCTTGACTCATTCACATTCAAACTTGGAGTGAATGGATCGTCACACGTCTCATCATTAAAAGATGAACAATGGTAGCATTGAATTGCTGAACCTAAACGGAACAAACGAAATACAATGAAATATCACTGGACAATTTCGTGTCAACTGAAAGTGGTATTGTTGCACTACTTACAATGAACTGTGCAAAAAATTACAATGGCTAAAACACCAATTTGTATGCAAGTTATGGATTGCATGATGCCTTTGAAAAAAATCCCGTTTACAATGTGTTAATTAGGTAAAATCAAAGCACTTTAAATTTTTCTGTGATTTGGTGAATAGAATAATCCTGCACAAAAAGATGCATGAACAGAATGTATGCCTGAATGCGCTCTGAAAAAATGAAGCTTCAACATACATATACAAATAACATGCAATACAAATAGGAATATAACACCAAGAAAATATTATAGTCATCCTCTAGCTGATTGTTCATGTTCCTAATCTTTGCATTTCCATACATTATCCTGCTGCTACTCAACTTGCAAACTCAAATTTTCACCACCTGTAACAGAATCAAAACCTCTGGCTAGGAAAGTGTTGATGGCCCAAAATGTTCGCGATTTCTTCGGTTCAATCTGGATTGTTCAAGTTGAAGAGCCCACTTGTTGTCGGGCAGATAAAAAGCATGTTCATCGTAAAGATGCGCAGACGTTTTTTGCGGATTTGAAGCATACAAAAAAGTATTAACAGTGTGGTACTAGAAGTCACTTTTTGATGACGGTCTATTTATAATCGAGTATCACGTAATGTATATGGTGGAACGGTTTGATTTCCACTTGCCTACAGACAAGTAATCCATGACTTGGCAAAGAAACAAAAAATACAGCATGAGCAAGTCTAGAGAAGCAAAATAAAATAGCAAAGTTACAGGTTGGTTTCTGAAGCTGAACTCGAAATTCTTAATGCAATCCAATTGGTGGTATCAGAGTAAAATATTTTTATTCGATTATAGAAAGTGATGTACCATGCAAAATTTTTAATTCAATCAGATTTACACTACACAAAATTCATGCGAAACAAACAACTTTTATAAACTTGTATTTAGTTTTTCCTAGACTTTCTATGAATACTGAATTCATCTCTTGCAATGTTGCGGGGTCCAGGAATGACCTGCCTAGTAAAATGAGAGTTGAAATCATGTGCATGTTCCACTCTGTCAATCATCCTCATCCTGATCATCATCTTCCTCGCTATCCTGAATACTGTCTCTACGATTTCGAGTTTTGTTACTGTTTCGAGCACTATGAAATTCTGCGTAGGGTTGATAGTAGGCGGCCTGATTCGACTCGACAACTTCCTGTTCAGAATAATCCAAGTAATGTGATGATCGAGTCAACATGAACGGTGCATCTCCTGCTCCTTCCCCGGATTCGTGATTACTGAGATGTGGGATTTAAAATAAAAAGTGGTGCAAATAACAAACTATACAAAGAAAAAGGTAAGTGCAAAAAAATAAGAGGAGAGGAGATGGGCTGGGAGTTACCCAATAAATGAACTCGTATTAGGGTTTTTTTCTTGGTCAAGGGTAAACTGGGCAACTCCGGTGAGGAAATGCTTAAATTCATCTCGCAAGTAGTTTGGGTCATCGTCAAATAAAAAGTGGTGCAAATAACAAACTATACAAAGAAAAAGGTAAGTGCAAAAGAAAATAAGAGGAGAGGAGCTGGGAGTTACCCAATAAATGAGCTTGTATTAGGGTTTTTTTCTTGGTCAAGGGTAAACTGGGCAACTCCGGTGAGGAAATGCTTAAATTCATCTCGCAAGTAGTTTGGGTCATCGTCTACATTAACCACAAAGTTTCGCACTCTTGGTCCTACGCCAACAATCTTTGCTGGACCTGACTCTCTGGTCCCACGAAATTGATTTCCAATTATGAGACATTGAGCAGGATTCAAGTTGGAGTGGGTAACAAAGTGCATATGAAGGGCGGACATGTCTCGGACATGAAGCTCGTTGTTTGTATCGTAGACAAGAATAATTCCATCAAGATTAGCTTGTACTCCAGGCCATATACTTTTCANGATTCAAGTTGGAGTGGGTAACAAAGTGCATATGAAGGGCGGACATGTCTCGGACATGAAGCTCGTTGTTTGTATCGTAGACAAGAATAATTCCATCAAGATTAGCTTGTACTCCAGGCCATATACTTTTCAGTCTACAAGAGCAATTCATCATGTATAAAAATAGATTCAAAAATTAAAGCAACGTTTGTTATTTTACTACTTTCATCGTATATACCTAGGATTACCACCAATCTCCCATATCTGAACATCAACAGCATCCACATCTGAAGTGTACTCAATGATTCTCACTGAATTTGTGGGTCTGTATGGCGGTCTTCCTATAGAGCTGTCCATGCTCATTTCATTCCCCAAAATATTGGCGATTAGCGTTTTTCCTGCCTGAAAGTCAACAAAAACAGCATGCCGACAATTTTTTGAACGCAGCCTTACTTAAAGTTTATTATTTACACAGCCGATGGTATAATGGTATTAGGGAATCATGCATGACATGAAAGAATCTGTATAATCGTTTCCCATTTATTTTCTGATGAAAGTGGCTTATTCGTCAAAATTATACTATCAAAAGAGATAAAAATCGATGAATATTTCAATATAAAAACAAAACTCAGACAAAGTTTACCGAGTTTGAATACTATAAATAAATCAATGTTCTTATCATGACTGATATAAAAAATGCATGCCTCTATTCTAAATTATTATAAAAACGTTTTCTTTATATGAGAGGATGCTTTGGTTGGATTGTAATTGACCCGAGAAAAGTAATAAAAAACTAGCACAGTACAGAACTGACAAAGTATGAGGCTACTTGACTCTACTTGGCCGTGCCCCTTTTTGATAAATTATACAAAGACTACCAATTACATTCTTGTGAGGGTAGTTCTACAGAAATAGTCAAACAAAAAGTATAATAAACTGATTGTCACACACAAGTGGACATTAATATGCTATCTTTGTAAGGGAAATCTAATCATATCAATAAAAATGCTGAAAAATTTTAATGTTGAATTTCACAATGTGAATAAGTGAAATGACGCAGACAGCAGTCCTCTTACATAATATTTTGTCTTCCATGATTAAAATTTCAACTCACCCCTGATGGTCCAACCATGCCAAGCTTCAACTTCATTGTGGCGAAATGTTAAAATTGCAACAATTGAATTTTATCTGATGTATAGTTATAGTATAACTGTTTGTTTAGAACAAGTCGACATTAACTGTATCTGTCAAACCTGGGAAAGAAATAGCAAACACCTGGAAAAGGAATAAAAGCATGTTCATTCATATTTCATATAGAATTTTTGATCAATGTTTTGCTACTAGTTTCCATGGATTTCTTGGATTACAGACAAACAAAGAAATTGCAACTGCCAAGGTGGGGTGCTTAAAACTTGCAAGTAAACTAAGTAAAGAACATACATGATAACTCTACTCTGGGTTGAGTTTGAAATGACTTAAATTTATTTAAATTATTCAACAACTTTTTACATTTCACCGGATTTTTTTCAAAAGGAACTGTTCGAGTTTGATTTTTGAACATTTTAGTAAAAGTTATGATGCTTTCCTAATAATATTCATTAATTCTGATTTACTAGGTTCCAAATCTTAATTTATGATATTTAACTTAATTCTTTGTACATTAATTATTTGAACAAAAGGAAAAAATGAACATGATCAGGAAAAAAGTCAAGACTTGTGTAGTTTTGCTTTGTGACTGTTTGCTGTTTTTTAAAACAATACAATATTGATAAATAAATGCGCTGTATACATCATGCTAAATTAATCCTTTCGAGGTATAAATTTCAACGGAATTCCGCCATCTGGAACAATCGTCACTGAAGGCACTTTTAATTTGAGTTTATGAGGTTCATGCGGAGAAGCTGGTAAAATCCTGTTTAAATGAAGGAAAATACCCCAATTTAGTAATTATGATATAATTAACATGATTATGGAACAGTACACAAGATTTTACTTACTTGAATTTTCGCAACACTGAGGCTAATGTAAATTTCATGTTCAACAAGGCGAAACGGGTTCCCAAACAGCTGCGAGGTCCATTTCCAAATGGCATCCACTGCATATTTTTGGCATAAATCTTTTTTGCATTATTG
>JAANSP010004622.1:0-10016 GCA_036850745.1 Homidia socia
GAATCTAAAAATATCAGAATAAGGCAGTTTATGGATTTAATTACTGTTTATTGCGTAAAACAAGCCAGCAGATCAGTTTCATCTAGGAAAACGCGTAAGGAGTAATTTTTGCATGGATGAATCCCGTTTGTTACTCTTTGCATTTCATGTTCCAAACATTTTATGAGCGTAGCGTGCTTGTATAAGCTCTCATCTGCGTAACGGTGAAGTTTTAAAGCATTTTCCCATTTTTACAGCAAAGGGAGGAAACTTGTAGTTAAGCATTAGTATTAACTGAATTAGCCCAAAGCACGTACCCGTGAAAGTGATTCACACAAATGAAAGTAAATAGACTATGTTATATATCCGTCCGTCGTACTCACAGACATTCTTCTTGGTTGAAATCAATGTACCGAAAAGGTTTTATAGTTATGTACCTCCGTGCCGGGATGCTTGTGTATTTAGCTTTCCTGCATCGTATCATCAACATCATTTTGTCTGGGAGTCTGTGTTTCCTTAATTTATATTTGGGTGTTAATGCAATGATAAACACGTCGTAAGATATGCATGTATAAAATACCTCTATTCTACATCGTTTTGTGAAAAATGTAGAATTCTAGGATTCATTCCAATTTTATTATTTACAACTTTTATCACGCTGAATGAAAATACACCTGTACACTGTACTTTGCCTGTCTACTAATTATTAGATTAAGATAGATAACGCGCACAAACTTTACATGGATGCAACCATATTAGCAAGAACTCAATTCCAAAGTTGCGTGTTAAAAGTCGTTATCATCACATCATCATCATGTCATTTAGTATCAGTCATCTAGGTGGTGGAAGTCGTAATTTTCACTATCCTCTGCACTCCCTCCCACAAAATTTTTACACGACTATTATTATTATTATTCAAATTAGTGTATCAGTCTTGTGTACTGAAGCAATTTAGATAAAATGTACTCCCTCAACTTCCCGAGGATCTGGTTTCATTTTCTTGTTGTAATGTCATTGTTTATTTAATTATTTTTTTAAAAACATCAGCAATGTAAAACAAGTTGTTGAGAACTATGCTTGATTCTTAGCAAAATAATTCAAAAATCCTTTGTTTACCTCAAAACGAATATTTTTGAATACTCATTTTTATTATTTTAGTCCACGCGGTATGCGGCTATTATTTAGTGTTTTATAAAAAATAACATTTATTTGGGAGGAGCGCTGGTCAATGCAGTGTAAACACTGCAAAAGTTCAAGTGCAGAGAAAAAATGAAGACGGAAGTCGGTACACATATCATGTCGTTCATCATTGTGTGATGAGCGAAACCCTCTGATAACCGTGTTAATTCAATCTAATCTCTATTAATCTTTTGATAAAGGTCAAAGAAACGATTTTATACGATGAGAAAAAATATGACTGGTAGGGAGAAGAAAATTTACTGTATTGTACACAGGGAATCGGATAAAGGAAATAAATTGAGCATGCAAAAGTGTTTTTTGGGTCTGCAGAACTATATTTATTATAAATAGCAGAAATTCTCTCCATCAATTTTCAAAGCATACGTATCATTTTTGTAAGCAAGATATTGAAATGAACACATATTTTCATTCAGTGTTACATGCAAGAAAAACTTTGAAAATTGAATTTTTTGTAGAATTCAAAATGATCCCATACATTTTATTGAAATAATTATTTATAATAACTGGTCGATTAGTACATCCGTTCCGATTGTTGCTTAAATTTTGTCTGCTGGATGATGGTGAATTATGTTTTACTTTCGATGCATTATATGAACACAAATAACAATGATGCTGATTATTATCAGATAAGTGGCAATTTCTGGTGTAATTTTTTTCATTTAAAAATCTTTACGGTTAAGGAGAAAAAAGTTTATTATGATTTATTACTTAATCAAGAAGATGCGAGTCAATAAATTACATTACATTATAGAAAATCTTAAAATAAAATAAAAAATAGAAAGTCAAGTAGTAAAACTTTCTGACTTAAAGATAAGTGGTAATAGTGAAATCACTGAAATCTCTGTAATACAAGGATAATGAAAATAATTAAACCGCTGCCCACATTCATGGGAGACGATGAATCCTGACCAGTTTTATTCTCATTCTCGCAATATTTCAAACCCGATCCGACGCATGAAGCGTACGCCATCACGTGTGGAATGTAACTTTGCTGTTGAACCCCGGTGAGTAAGTGACTAAATGGGCCTATAATTTCATTAATAATTTTTGAATTATTCCAATTAGTTATGGACATTGAACTAATTTCAAATTAAAGTTACGCACCTTTTGCAAAAATCAAAACATCTTCTCCTCCATGTGTTTCCGATTTTAAGTTAACGAGTGGAGTCTGTCTGTAAGTCAAGTTGTGCATTGCTTCTCCATCACTGGTAATGTTGTGTCTGGTTCCATTTTCAAAACTTTTCCATCCTGGTCCATTAGCATAATTCAAGAACTAATTTCAAATTAAAGTTACGCACCTTTTGCAAAAATCAAAACATCTTCTCCTCCATGTGTTTCCGAACTTAAGTTAACGAGTGGAGTCTGTCTGTAAGTCAAGTTGTGCATTGCTTCTCCATCACTGGTAATATTGTGTCTGCTTCCACTTTCAAAACTTTTCCACCCTGGTCCATTAGCATAATTCAAAGTGGCGTATGCCAATCCATCATCTCCCATTCCTGCTTCCCCAGTAATTGGGCTGCCTCTGGCTGCGTACCCAGCAATGGAAAAAGCGTGGGAGTGGTCAGCAGTGACAACAATCAAGGTCTCCTCATCATTCGTCATGTCGTCGCCTAATGGTTTTTAACAGTTTTTTTTAGCAAAATCAAAGTAAATGAATGATTTGGAGTGCAACAATAATTACCTTTTTTGATTGCTCTATCAAACTCCACTGCTTCCCAAACAGATCGAAGACCAAAGTTATCGTGGTGCGCATGGTCGATTCGACCCCCTAAAGAAATTATATTAGCCAATCCATCATCTCCCATTCCTGCTTCACCAGTAATTGGACTGCCTCTGGATGCGTACCCAGCAATGGAAAAAGCGTGGGAGTGGTCAGCAGTGACAACAATCAAGGTCTCCTCATCATTCGTCATGTCGTCACCTATTGGGTTTTAACAGTTTTTTTAGCAAAATCAAAGTAAATGAATGATTTGGAGTGCAACAATAAGTACCTTTTTTGATTGCTCTATCAAACTCCACTGCTTCCCAAAGAGATCGAAGACCAAAGTTATCGTGGTGCGCATGGTCGATTCGACCCCCTAAATAAGTTATATTTAATTTATAATTAACAGCAAGCAAAATTAATAGGGTGTTGATTGAAATATTTGATGTTGTCATAAAAGGTAACGCACCTTCCACAAACAAGAAAAATCCGTTGGGATTTTTGCTCAAGATTTGAATAGCCTTTTCCGTCATATCAGTAAGAGATGGCTGGTCATTTTCTGCTTGTTCGTGAAAATATTCAATATGATCCGATGCAAAAAGTCCTAGAACAGCATCTGTACTCTGCAACAGTTAAAATAAAATAAAACTTGTTAGATTTCCATCTCATCGGTCACTAAAAACTTGTGATTAATTTTTGTCAAGATTTTGACTTGAGACCTGTGGGTCAAGTGCCGCAAGAGCAGATGCGCTTTCCAAATAGGCAGCGGTCACACCAATGCTAGTTTTTTGCTCTTTCCATTTTTCAGTAAGATCCTTTCCATCTAGTCTTTCTCCTGACTTTCCTTCAGCGTCTACAGTTTCATTCTTCAAAAATTTTGCACGGCCACCTCCGAATATAACCTGAATACAAAATATTGCAATTGCTTTAATATGCCATTACTTTTGGAATCTCAATACATAAATGCATTAAAGTTGATTAAGTACTCAAACTGACATCAATATTTTTTCCAGGTTCATTCTGGATCAATTGCTCGGCAATGTCGTCACAAATGTCAGCATCCTCTCCTCTTTTGGTTACATCAGCATCAGACTCCCAGTCACGATTTGCTATATGGGCATACGTACCAGAAGGGCTCGCATGCGTAATACGGGTGGTGGTCACAACTCCAGTGGATTTCCCAGCAGCCTGTGCCCATGCTAAAATAGATGACACGTGGTTGTTCTTGTCTAGTTGAGCTGTACAGTTGTGTCGCTTGACTGCAGCTGTAACTCCTGCAGTGCCTTCATTTGCCTTGACACCACAAAGATAAGCAGTAGCACTGCAAGCAGAATCCGCTGCAAAAATCAATTTCAACATTTTCATTATGTACTGCTTATAGATTTTTACTATGCAATGTTTAGTGTGTACTTGTACACTATGAATTTTTTAAAATTAGACTTGCCTGTTTGTTTGTCAGAACAAAATGTCTAAAATTACAACAAAAATCATTAAAATTTTAGAATTATTTTTCATAGGTCATAATTTGAATGATAACTTGACGTCTGTACATGTGCATATGCACTTACTTTGGATGTTCCAGTATGCGGAAAAGTGTCAACGTGGAGTACACCCTCTTCTCCAAATGTCAAATTGTCTACCTTTTGACCTTTAAGTATGCGAGCTGCCGTTAAAGTAGGGACTCCCCAACCGTCTCCCAAAAACATGATTACATTTTTTGCTTGTCCGACAATTCGCTCCTGTTTTAACTTTTCAGCAAGTGCCACCTGAAAATAAAATTTAATCGTTATTTTAGTGACGGTTACACACAATAACGGCAATAACGTGTTAAAAAGGTAGTAAAATATCATACCTGAGCGGCTATCCGCCATGACTCGGAAGCTGCAAAGAAAAATCATCTTTATATTTAAAATCTTTACTTGGATATCAAAGCGGAAACTAAAGATAACATGTCCTACTGTGACAATGGATGAATGACGTTAAGTATGACGTTCGTGATTTTTGATTTTCTGCACGTGTAAGTAATTATAACGGTCAGATTATATAATCTCCAATATCGCTCATTAATCAATCATTCAATAGCTCAACCATTATCTTATCTAATTCGTTTATTATATAAGCGATCGTTCCATAAACCAGTGGCTTTATGCAACCTGCTAGGTTGAAAGAGTTAACCAGGTAAACTTTACCTACACACTCACCAATTGCCACGCAGGTTGGCAATGACTTGGATGTTTACTTTAAAATTACAACATCCGATTTGTCTGATTAATAAACCTAAATTTGAACTTTTTCCGGGATTTTAAAATTATTGTTTGTAAACACATTGAGATCATTACACTTTTAAAGCCCTATTTTAATAATCTAATGATGAGGTTTTCTCAACAAGAGGAAACAAGGCTCACTTACATTCGTATTCCGGTTCATCTCCTTCGGCATGAACTTTGGCACCGGTTCTACTCCTATCCGGATGCATGTAGGAATCTATGAAAATGTTATAAAATGATGCTTTAGACGAATTGTTGTTAAATTTTTGAATTTATTTTTTATGAAATAAGGAGAAAAAAATCCACTTTTTTACCGTCAGGGAAAGCGTGAGCAACAACAGCGCAGAGCGCTAACGCAATTAAAATCTTCTGGAACATTGCAACAAATTTGCTCTTTTCTGGCCGGGGAATTATGAGACCTGAAACACCTTTTCCAGTACAACAGAATTAAAAATCTGTAGGTTTAGAGAAAGTTTTCAGGCAATCACTTGCACTTTTCTGTGAGTGTGTGGTGACTAAAAGCTTTTTAGAGAATTGGCTGACCTTTATATCAGGGCATGGCACCTAGTTCCTTCCCCTCGACCGTCATTTTTTAACTTTAAAACTCATATTTACTATGTATAAGCTTTATATCAATAATATCTGTTGATAAGAGAAATGATTGATTGATAAGCTAAAATAAATTCAAGCTAATACGAATAACCCGAAAAATAATCTGGGGCCATGTAAATTTTATCATAAAACATGTGTGTCCAAATATTTAAACAATCATTGATATCATTAACCATGTCGGACAAAAGTAAAGTGCCTCGAAATGAGTGCAAGTTTAAGTATACCTACATGTGTATATGTCCTGATTCACCTGATTGTTAGTTTATAACACACTAATCACCTGTACACCTATGTCAAGGAATTTTTTTTATCAGTTTTGAGACTATCGTTTGAGTTTGACTATAGTTTACTGCTATTGTGGCGCATTTTCAATCCAGAAAAAGGTGAAGGTTATAATAAGCTACGCGTAAAGGATGTCAAATAAATATATGGCAAAAAAATATATAATTTGTATCATCAGATAATTTTAAACAATGTAGAATTGAACCAGGACAGAAATTAATATACGATAACAGCAACGTTTGAAATATTGAACGATTTTTTGGATTTATTGACATGCGTATTGATTGAGAGGTTATAGAGAAAGGAAGTTCATTATTTTATGGAGTGCATGACTTGAAACAAGCTGATGATGATCAATGATCACTTTGATTGTAGTCTCTTTCGCAACTCCATTGTTATCATTTTCTAATTGAAACTGTTTAAAAATACAGTCAATTCTGTTTAATGTTAAGTGTTCTTGCGAAATTTCCTGGTTGTTTGCAGTCTATTTTAAGAAAACATTTAAACCCTTTCGACAAACGTATGAATTTATTTTTTTACTGTTCAAAAATATATGCCTTCTCGTTTGTTACACAACTCTTATCATTGAGAGCCGAGCCTCATGGATTTAAAGATTTTTGTGGCCCCAAGAAAACGGAGAAGCTAAACAAGAAAGCTTTTCACCGCTTTCAAATACTCGTGAAATCGATATGCTATTGGTTTTACTTGTACATGAATCTACAAAATCAAAAATTATAAATGCTGAGCAAAACATCGGGTCCAGGTGTTTCCTTCTGCTAGAACAAAAGTATTTATTCTAATAATAATGTAGAGCTATAAAAATTGGTTTTATTGATGCATTTTATGGCAACAATGATAATACAACAGTTTATGGTTGAATCTTTTGAGAAAAGAGCGGAAGAAACTTTTATTTATTGGTAACAAGAACAACGTGTGTGGCATGTTCTGATCCCCAATTGAGCAAGAGAAGAAAATGAATATGGTGAATTTTTTATTAAATAATTAGGTATGTTCTTAAGAGCGACTTGACTGGAATATTGATAAAATATGGAGCGTGCTGTTAAAAACACAGATAGATTTATGTAAATATGCCCAAAAAATGGGCCTTGTTTAAGCCAGCTACTTCAGAGTAATCAGCATTAAGTATAAAATATTAAAACGCGATTATTGGTTTAGTTTCGGAAGATTATAAAAAAATGAAATGTTCTGCTTTGCACTTTGCCTGTTTGCAACTGTACAAACATGTTTTTGTGCCGATGCTCATAGAAAAATCAGATTAAATTTCCTTTTCCTAATATAAACCATTTGGTGCTTAGACTAGTTATATTTATCCGCAAAAACATTCATTTTCGGTACGGAAACAGTAGAGCCACTTAACATTATCATCACATCAGTCTTGCACTTCTTGTGTCGTGTGGTCTCAATCATCCATCATACTTGATTGTTTAAAATGCCAACTCTTTTACAAAGAAAAATCGGCTGGTTGACAGAAATGATGATACCTAAAGACAAAAAAGTATACCTGACATTATCATCATTAATCTTGGTTATCATAGTATAAATCTACTCATTAATGACACCGTGCATATGTATTATGTACATATTATTAGTATAGCTCCCACAATACAACACGATAATATGGAATCACTTCAAAAATAGATATACACATTCTACATGACGTTTGCAAAAAAAATGTTACACACGACAAAATAAATGATGTTTTTGGTTACTGGATTATACCTTATCCTTTTCAAAGACTAAATGTCGTACGATGCATTATTCAGTGCAGTGCAAGAAGCATTATTCATTGTATTACTAAAGTTCAAACTTGCTAGGTTTCATCGTAATGTTCAATGTGTTGAAAAGTACGGAATACTGAGCAGAGATTGATGAATTGTTTAAAATAAGAATTGAAAAACAGTTTTTAAATTCAATGAGTCACTCATGTTGTTCCTGCCCGTAACATTTTCTATCCAATCCAACAAAGACACCAAATATGCTGATAACGAAAAAGTGAAGAAATAAAAATTATCTCTGAAAAATGCAAAGAATTAAATAAAAACTTTTCCACTAATAATCCCGTGCAAGTCATTTTCATTTCAAAGAATTATCTCTTTGTTTTTCTTCAAAAACTTTTTTTCTCCACACAACAACTGCAAACGGAGTATTTTTTTGTAATAAATGACTTGGCTTGACTTTTCCTTATGCAAGGATTTTCAGATTATAAAATTTTGTAAAGAGGAGGCAAAATCATTTAATTAAACTAATTATGTATCTATTCAGTAAACATATATTACGGGTCTCTTTTTACACGCAAAACTCTCCAAATAGTTTATGATTATTAATATTTGTTCACGTTGCTAGTGTTGAAATGGCCAACTGCGGCCAAATAGCAGGGTGGGATTATAAAAGAAGATACAGTTGCATTTCAAGTTTCAGAGTACAGGATGCTTCCGTATGGTGTGGTGGTGATGGTGGGCATATAATGGAAAGGCACCTGACACCAAGACTTGGTAAGATTTTAAAACTGGGATAAAGTTAAAAGAGACAGCATGGTGCCTTGAAAAAAGGGTCACCTGTGGGTCAGCCTTACTTCCTTTAAGATATCATGTTTCACGCACACATCTTTCGAAAGCTTTATCCATAACTCATACATAAAGACAGCATGGTGCCTTGAAAAAAGGGTCACCTGTGGGTCAGCCTTACTTCCTTTAAGATATCATGTTTCACGCACACATCTTTCGAAAGCTTTATCCATACATAATAATAATGGGAATATATAAACATGGAGCAAATGGAGAACTGAAACAAGTTTTAGTGTGTTCGAAAGACAGCTATCACAAAAGAAGTCTTCTTATTGTTGGAAGATGGAAAAAGAAGAGTACGCGTATTCAATTACAAATTTAAGTAGAGAAAACTTTTTCTTTGAACAAGATCACTTGTACGATATATTTCAGGCAACACAAAGCCGTGTGGCATATGACATGCCTCAAAATGACGATGATCATCATCATGATAAATGGATGGGGATGGAATGGATCGTGTCTGCCGTTCNAAGATCACTTGTACGATATATTTCAGGCAACACAAAGCCGTGTGGCATATGACATGCCTCAAAATGACGATGATCATCATCATGATAAATGGATGGGGATGGAATGGATCGTGTCTGCCGTTCTTTCTTTCATTTACAATAAAATGATATTTCTGAAATTTTCCTACTTTGGCATACGATATTTTAAGAAATACCTAGTCAATATTAGTGTACTTTTAAAAGTTTTAGAACCAACGTTGGTATTTAATAATAATAATGTTTTATGGTTCATACAAAAATGTAGCAGCACCGTTTGCAGCAAAAAAGTCATCATAAAAATGAGCTCATCAACTTGTTGGAGATGAACAGAAGAACATGTGTAACCATTCTTGTGGACAAGCCAGAAAACATCCCTCTTTAAAAGTATACTGGATCAGATTACTACAAAATACTTGGGTCTACTTGAAAGAAAGAGAGAATCAGGAAATGTTCTTTATAACAAAAATCTTTTTGTGATTTTAAATATTATTTGTATTTTAACACTTTTGTTATGTTATGTATTTGAAAAAAAATAATTTTGGAAGTTTTAAAAATAAGATGTTAATTCTTACGGGTGTAATAATTATTCTCAGCTTCATTTTTTAATTTAAAGTGTTTTTTTTTGTAATTTACAAAACAAAATAATTCATTTCAACATCATCTCATTGAACTAGCATTTTTAATTGACAGATTTCCCACCGATATTTACATTATGGAACCACACACTTGATTATAGAAACAACTAATACCTGTTTTGCACTCCTCCCTCGGATCTCTGAAACAACTCAGATTACATACATACATGAAAACGTGACCACAACCGCAATCCCATCCAAAAAGTGACCGAGTGTGAAAATGGACAGGCGGTTGACATTTGTTTGGCTTTGTTCAACCAACATGT
>JAANSP010004623.1:0-10014 GCA_036850745.1 Homidia socia
AGTTAGACCAGTGCATTGCACGTAGTGCAGTAGAGCAAAAATAAGAAAATGAGACACGATCAGAAGGCAGAGTCGAACATTTTTTTCTTCTTCTTAATGTAGTCGAAATTAGGGTGAACATGCCTGCGTGTACGCAAAATTATTATTGTAATGAAGAAGAAAAAAAGAAGCCTTCTTCTTTTTAAAGGCAAAAACAATGCTGAAAATGGGTACGCCTATATATACACATCATAGTACTGACTAAAATATTCTGCAAATTACTATACAGAAAAACTGACCACTAAAAATTCGAATACTACATTTTGCTTTTTACATAAACTAGCATTACTTTCACCACCATTCACATTTTCCTGTTTGCTTTTTTACTATTATTTTACTACTATTATTATTTTACTATTATTATTCCATTTTAAACACAGTCATTATTATTATTCATGCTGTGGTGAACGCATGCATGCATGCACGCACCCGTGGAGAAAGAGTGGGAGAGAGAGACAAAAGGAGGCATGGACGGAACGGAGAAAGAGCCGAACGCAATGTGAAACGTGTGCCAAAAAGTTCCATGTTCATTGCTCTCTCTTTTTTTTCTCTCTCTCTTCCTATCTATCTCTGCAAAGCTGAGAGAGATATGTATGCATGCCCAGCATGATTCTCCTTTTTTGCTCTTTCTCTCTCATATGCACACTCTCTGCTTTTTTGGCACATGACAAGATAGAGTTGTCTGATGGCTTACGGAACGCTTTCACTTTTTTTCTTGTATTTGCTTCTTTGCAAGCATCACCTACACAACTGCCATTTAGTGCTTACTTTTTTCTTAAATAACTATAAAAATACACATCTATTTTTTCACCATTACTACAACCAATCATAATATGCAATATATGAAGTAAAAGTGGTAATAATACAAAAAGTTTAAAAATATACGGGTAAAGTGTGGATGTTCTCTTTGGTGCATGTACTATTCCAGTTTTCCATGTGTGTGCATTCATTACACAAATATTGTGTAGTATGTACATATTTACAAACAAGTGCGGTTTTATCTTTGCAAGCATCACCTACACAACTGCCATTTAGTGCTTACTTTTTTCTTAAATAACTATAAAAATACACATCTATTTTTTCACCATTACTACAACCAATCATAATACGCAATATATGAAGTAAAAGTGGTAATAATACAAAAAAGTTTAAAAATATACGGGAAAAGTGTGGATGTTCTCTTTGGTGCATGTGCTATTCCAGTTTTCCATGTGTGTGCATTCATTACACAAATATTGTGTAGTATGTACATATTTACAAACAAGTGCGGTTTTCTACCACACGGTGTGGTTTCTTCCAGTGGTTTGCTGACTTGCTTCCTATTATTCTCTTCTCTCTCTCTGCCGTCATGCCGGTCTGTACGATCCTTATTCAGTTTTGGATTCCCTAGAACAAAGCTGCAATAAAGGGAAAAATGAAGATGAATAAGCAATGTTTTTCATGTAATTTTTTTCAGTTTTTACCTTGTACTTTGATATAAAAATAATAAAAGAACATAAAAAACTAGCAAGCACGCGTCTGTGTATTTGTGTGTGTAACTTGATGATAATGATGATGATGACGGACAGGTGCGTGCCAGAGAGAATGCCACTGCCATTTATTTATTATTATGCATGCACACACAATACACACATCACATCTACCAAACACATTTTTTACCAGCAGCAGCAAGCAAGCAGCACACGTTTTGTATTATTATTATATATTTTTTGTTTGGTAAAAGAAGAATTGGAGAGTTCCCGGTTTGCTTAGTTTGTGCTGCTGGCAAAGTGAAAGCTTTTTTCCCTTGCTTCCATTTTCAGCTTTGTTTGCAAAGAGATTCAAGCATGTTTCGATGCATGCATTTCCACCATTTGTGGCAACTCATGTTTGCTTTCTCTTTCATTTCTCTCTGTAATAAATATACAGTACATGTTGTGCAGTCTCTGTGTGTGTGTTTATATTTACAAAAAAGGCTAACTGCATTTTTTTGTATATTTTATATGTGAGTTAAGCACACCAACTTGCCGAGTAAAGTTGTTGTAAAGAAAGGTGAAAAAGTTTCGTAATGCACAAACACACACGGAACCATATAATATCACATTAGATTTTCTTCTCCTTCTTATTTTGGCTCGCTCATTCCCTCCACCTATTTTTTATTTCCTTTTATTACGTATTTTAACCATAACATTTTCTCCACTGGCACGAGAGTGCAAAGTGAGTAAAAGCTAGCAGCAGCAACAACAACAACAACAAAAAACAGAAAAAATGACTACGACGACGATGATGATGATAGAAGTAACAGCAGTGATCATGATGATGGTCGTTTGAGGCACTGGATAAAAACCCTTCTCTACAGCTTTCCCTATACCACCACCACCGTCATCATTTCATTTTGTACACTATTTTTTTCGCTCTCTCTCTCTCCAGTTATTTGGAAAATCCAACAGTGTACCGCCCATTCCTGCTTGTTCCCATTAATAATGATCAACTCCTTTTTGCCCGTTGTAATTCTCTGACATGACAACAACAACAACAAACGGTAAAGCAACGCGTAGTATAAAAATAGCGAGAAAAAATACATTGTGTGAAATGAGCTCTTCTCTCTGTGTGTTCTTTTGAGTGTATTACGCATTGCATGCAAAAGCTTTATCCCTTTTTGTTGTGGCTATTATATATTGAGATGATGAACTTTATTACATATTTTTTTCGTTTGTTGTTTAGCTAACAATTGCCAAGAGTGTTGTTATTTGTTGTCTGGTTGTTTGATTCCATATGTGTTTATGAACAATAATGCTAGCAATGGGCACTAGTCTATCCTGAATTGCTTTCTTTCTTAAAAATTATACTCCTGCTGCTACTGCTCAATGTTCACGGCAAATTTTATTGCTTTTAAGAAAAGAAAAGGAGGAAGAAGAAAACACATGATTTTTTTGTGGTGGCAGCAATAATGTGGTATGATGGGCTTTTATTTGGGTCTAAAACGGATATCCTTACACATTTTTTGGGTTTTTATGCGTGTGTGTTATTTTTTCTTTGTGCCTGAATCCACTACTCTATGTAATTGAGTGGAACCTCTCATTGGAAAAGGATATATGAAAACAATAACAACATGAGAAAATTTACAGACAGACAGCTGATTTTATTTGTGACTTTGCTTCTTTCAAGAAGAGTGTTAAAGTTGGTTTTATTTTCAGTTGACAACTAACTGGTACGGCGGCAACACAACTCCATGGTTGATATTTTTTACCGTCAAAAATTAAAATTGCCAGGTTTAATGTAAAATTGAAAACAATATTGATGGATCGATCAACAAAAAAATTGCTTGAAACCAGACCAATTTCAAAGACACAATGTTTTTCGAATTGACCATCGCCAATAAGTAATCATTTATTATCGTGTGTGTGTGTCCGTCCACTTTTTTCTCGCGTGCTCATGTAAGCGCAGCGGTAGGTTGGTAGATTATATACCTAATGATGTATTGACGTAATTAATTGAATTCCAGTCCCCTCCTTTATTTTCCGTCGGTAGCTTCAGTGGTTTTTTTGGTTATTTTTTGCAATTCCCTGGTGCCTGGTATCTCTAACTTGTTCGCAAAAGCGAGAGAAAGAGAGAGGGAGAAGGAGAAAAATTAAAAACTAACTTGTTTCTAGCAAATTATCTGCATGTTCCGGTTGGTACGTACGTGTTTTAATAGGCACATAACTCTTCTTGATTCATTCCTAGGGCTACTTTTATTGACCATAATATTAAAGCAATAATAATAAAAAATGGCTTGTTTGATTCAATCTGAAAATCCAAAAATCCACTCTGCTCCTTGTGAACTATTACTACTGACTATACCTATTTCTTCGTGTTGGGTATTTTTTTTAGGAAAAAGCCCAGCAGTCGTCGTCGTCGTCGTCGTCCTGTTATTGTATCCCCATTTTTTTGTTTCACTCATAATGGATTTTCTTGCTACCGCCGTAAGTTACTGCAATACAGTAGGGAAGTCTAGTTCCACCAGTTTAATCTAATTAATGTACAATGACTTTTTTTCTCTTCTGACGGAATGAAAAGGAGAAATTTTTATAATGGTATGGGAGTTCTACCACCAGTCTACCAACTACTAAATACTGCCACTACCACCGCCACTGCTGTCTGTTTTTTTCTTCTTTGAGCAGAGCAGCAGAAGCAGCAGTCATGCAAACACGAAGGTTACAAGGGGAAAATTGCAAAAAAATGGGAAAACGCGGAAAAAATTATCATTAAATTAGCCCATAAATTGTGGAGCTCGTAATTTGTAATAATGTGTGTGCGAATGAAACATATTACAGTTGGGAAAGTTTGACGAACCAAGAAAGGGACTCAAACGATATAAGGAAAGTATGTACATATGTTTATAAGCACACACAAGCAGTAAGTACATGTATTTTTCTCCACTAAGTCATAGAAAACGAGCTGAAAATTTATTGAGCCCCTCATCATCGTTTTTTTTCTGCTGCTGCTTCTGCCATCGTCCTCCTCCTCCTCTGCTTGTTATTATTGTCATAGTATGTACTAGTTTTTCACATGAGAATGGAAAAGCAGTTAAAAAAGTGTACTATTAGTTGCTTGTAATGTGGCCAGGAATGATAGTATAGGAAGCAGCAGTAGGACTACTACTTTTTATTTTATTCCCACCTGCAAAACACACAAAAACAGAAAGAGACAGACAGACAGTTATATTATGTGGGCTGGTTTTGGTTGACAACAAAGGAATAATAAAAAGGCAATTTCGCTCACCTGACTTGTGTTCACCACCACCACCGTCGTCGTCGTCATCATCATCAGCAGCGTTCAGTGGCGGCATGGGCACTCACTCATAATAAATGACCGCTTTTTACAAATTGGAATAGTATGTAAATATGCAAATAAAAATAATATATCCATCTACAAAAATAACAAGTCATTTTGTCAAATTTTCCAAGTGAGTGTGGTTGATTGTATGTATATGTGTGTGTCATGTCAATGTGTAATGTTTATACACAGGTAAAAACATTGTAATAAAAATGTTCATTTTATTTAGTCTAGACAACTAAAACTGGACTCTAGGCATGGTTGTGGTGCTGTTATGAGGAGAAAATAGAAACACATAAACATACTATGTGTTATTATTTATTGCTCTACTGGATAATAATTTGTTTCCAGTGACAGTAAACGAATTATGAATAAAATATTGATGAAAATAGGCATTTCCAAAAACAGAATAATATATTGTTAATGATAATGATTATAATAATAATAATAAAGCTAGCAGAAAATTTATTGTCCAGGCTGACTTGTCATCATTACTATTAATATGATTGCCGTTATCATGGCACCGTTATTACTATTAGAACCAGATATGTTATGTACCATCATCATCATTATCATCGCCAAAAAATATTGTCAGAATTGGTATATAGGTTCACACACATCATGTGTGACAAAATGATTGCTTTTTGATACACATTTAACCTGCTGCTGCCTACCTTCCAGCAGCACCACCAGCACAATCGTCACCTTTCGTTTTGTTCACTACCTTATCTACATTATAAACATGTTATGTTATCAGAAACGATCGTCATTGCGCTGCTGCTGCTGCCGTTGTAGCCGCGACTACTTCCACCGCTACAGCAACAAGAACATGCATGCTTTTGCCTTTTACATATCCATAATAATACATACAAGTTGTTATCAGAAAATGGAGAGAGAAAGTAAGTGAGAGATAGCAAAATTATATTGAATTGGTTGTTGTAGACGAACAAGTAGCAACACACGAAGACGAAAATGTATATTGTCGAGAGACAGAGAGAGAGAGAGAGTGAGGTAGCCAGCAAAAGAAAGAAAAAAGTTTTCTCGTTAACGTGAAACCTATTATTATCCTGTTATCGACAGCTTTTACAATTGTACTCGCACACACAAGTAAAAAAGGAAGAAAAAAGAAAAAACCAAGTAGAGAGAGAGACAGGGAGGTAGAAAAAAGAATGGAAGTAGAAGTAACGAGTAAAAAGCCCAGTTCCCCCATTTCCTTTCTTGTTTCGCTTTCTCTTTTTCTGACCATTTTTCTAGGTGAGTTGATTCTTGCTTCTTTTTGATAAAAAAAATATGGTTAACTACCACTGCTGCTATTCTATACTGCGCCTACACACACTCGCACAGCATGGTTCAGTTGATCGGTGAAGTTGATCGTGATGATGATGATGACGATGAGGCGGAAGACGACATCGATGGTCATGTTCGACATGACATATGTACACACAATAAATATACATCGACATATCTTCAATTACACTCGAACCAGAAAGAAGAAGAACATTGAGATGGAAAGGGAAAAAGTGGTGTAGGTAGATCATGCATGAGCACACTTTTACTACTGGATGGAAAATATATTATGGAGATGGATCGTGATCATTGTTCTCCACACTGTAATATAAAAATGGCAGTGGAACTTAAGAAGTAGCCAAAAAATGAAGAGACATGAATATATGTAGCAACTGATAATAATACGTAATAATAGAAATATTATTAAGAAATACATAGGTATCTGGAATTAACTATTGACATTAAATAATTTTGTGCTGCATTTTCAGTTTAAATACATCAGTAAGTTCATTATACATACGTGCTAGGTATCCTTAATATATTTTTTCTCAGTTTTGCGTTGTAGCGGTACGTTATTTATGTATTACGCTTCCACACAAAAAATGGACATTTCAACTAAAGCAAAAAAAGATTACAAGTATCATCATCAAGAATAGTCATTATTTGCAGACAATAAAAAATCAAAAAAGGAAAAATAAAAAGTGACAAGGAGATGTGTAACGGCCTAAGTGCCAAGTAAACAGAATCATTCTCTGTCTTGTATGTTGTCACAACAACACTGCTCTGATAAATGATCATCGTCAAAAATCGTTTCTCTGAGGAGACTCTTGTTACACGACAAAATAAATATATAGCAAAGTTACAATCTCAAGCTACAGCAAGACATGTCTTTCTGAGTACAAAAAAATAGATTTCATCACCAGAAACAAATTCCATTAACCAAAAAATTAGTGCAATGTCACTTCAGTTAAAAAATAAGCAGCTTGAAATGCTGTTTCCCAGTTTAAATTGTTAGTTTAAAAAAGTCAAGGTGAATCAATTTATTTTTTGTTTCTGCTTCGATTTGGGCGACACTTGAAAAAAACTTGAATTTATTATTTTTCTGCAGTTGAGTAGTATCTTTAGATTAAATTCAACAGACAAAATCGACAAAAGTATTTCTAAGGATATATTATTATGCATTTTAGTCAGCACATTCTTGGCTTGTACACGGAAACTATTTGCTTTTTTAAAAACACTATTATTTTTAAATGATGCAGTAGGGGAATAGGGTACATGAGGAGAAGATTGAAAAATATATACTGTCTTAATTCGGTGACATGACAGTAAGCGAGAGGCACTTTATTTCATTTAAATACCGTGTAGTGCAACATCTAGTTACATGTATTTATTAAAGGAATGGCTGACATAAATAAAAGGCAAGATTAGAGTGAAACAAGGAGGTAGAGTACATAGAGTGGAGTATGTGCACGCTTTTAAAAATTCAATTTTTCAACTAAAGTACTTCTAGCTTTTATTTTTCTGCCTTTTTATAAAGAGTTACTAGCTGGTTGCAAGTATGTGCATGCAAGTCAAATTTTCCTCTCTAGTGTTTATGTCGCATGCAGAGAAAACAGAAAGAGAGAGGAAGGTAGGAGGGTAGTGATAGATGCATGGTCGGGGTTCAAGGGGGAAAAATAATAGTATTTTTCTTTGTATGTCAAAAGCAGTATGTGCATGCAAGTCAATTTTTCCTCTCTAGTGTTTATGTCGCATGCAGAGAAAACAGAAAGAGAGAGAAAGGTAGGAGGGTAGTGATAGATGCATGGTCGGGGTTCAAGGGGGAAAAATAATAGTATTTTTCTTTGTATGTCAAAAGCACACATACACACATAAAATGCACACATAACAACACAACCATTCTCTCATGGCACTATACCGACGACCGCCGCCGCTTTTTTTCTCTCAACCCATCATCGTCATCATCGTCCTCTTCTGAATCACATCTCAACCT
Source organism: Homidia socia (assembly GCA_036850745.1). Taxonomy (NCBI): domain Eukaryota; kingdom Metazoa; phylum Arthropoda; class Collembola; order Entomobryomorpha; family Entomobryidae; genus Homidia; species Homidia socia. The sequence continues at coordinate 8,117 of JAANSP010004623.1, forward strand.
CATTACATTTAGTTTTAGAAACAGCTTGAAAAAACAATGATGAAACCGTGGTGGCGGTGTTTTTGGTACGGTGTACGTACAGTTATTATTACGTAATGCGCTCGTATATTACACTGCACATTGAAAGTGAATGAGAAGGATGACAGTTTTTTTCTGGTAGGTTGGGGGTTGTTGCTCTTCTTTCTTTTGTATTTTTTAGGGAAACATGGAAACAACGCACGTCGTCGTTACTCTGTTGTTTTTCAGGATGACATTTGCATCATTCACTTGTAGTATGCAATGCACGTCGCTCCATGAACTTTTTCTTGCTGTATTTTTAACTTGTATCCTGTTTTTTTCTAAATAGAAGAAGAAAAATGTGCTGTGAAATAATAGGGATGAATGGGATTTACAAGTTAACAAAAAGGTGGGCGGTGTCCTGGACGATTTTGAGTGGCAGATGCAGTTTAGAAATAAAAAAAACATATTTTTTCAGTAGAAAAAAATTAGAAGCCGAGAAAATTAAAGATTGCTGATTTTTTTGGCGTGTGTGGATACTCTTTCTCTCTACTTGTTTTATGTTGTGTGTTAAAATATTAAAATATAAATTGGTTTGGCAATGAGATTTGATAGCTGTCTGTGGACAGTATCGAAAATCTCTTGTAATATCGCTCATCGTCAGTCAGTCAGTCAAGTTGGTTATCTGCTCGCTACTATTACAACTGGTTATTATGAAAAGGAGTGTTGCCAATTTTGATTTGATGGTGTTGCTAGAGGAAATGAAAGAGGAAAGCAGAGCAGTCGCAAAGTAGTGAATGAAGAGGATGCGAACAAGGAGGAGGATGAATAAAACTGCGTGTAAGTGTGCTGCTGTGTTGGTGATAACGGTGGTGACTGACAAGGAAATTCTTTGAGAGATGAGCGGTTTGCTGTTGTATGTAGACCCATCACCGGCAAATGAATTTGTGAAATGAGTCCTTCTCTCTCTCTCTCTCTCCTCTTTTTGTAGAGAAAACGGACATGTTTTATTATTAGAGAGAGAGAAGGGCTCAGTTGGGCAGCGTGTCAGACTGATGTCACTCTTTCTTGTTGAATGAAAATTGTTTCGTTACCACCACCACCAACACTGCCACTACTACTGCATAACATTATGTCGGATGTATGAATGTATAGAAAAAAGAACACATACACACGTACGACAACGACGACACTCACAACAGCAGCAGCAGCAGTGTGGCAGTTTGTACCATAGATACATTTTATGTATCAAGTAGTACGCAGACCAGACTGGAAAGAAGAATGGAGAACATATCAAGTGTAATTCATCAAGATCTGGTTGACACTCTGGCATCACGCCCATCTACTCGCATCGTCCTTTTTTCTCTTCTCGTCTTCTTGATACAGTCAACCCTCGTACCTCTCACTCTGATCTGAGGGTTAACCTTATACCCATTAATATGAAAATCTCCATATGCAATGCAATAAAGTAGGAAAAATAACTTGAGGATAAAAAAAGCACAGCGACTGAGCCCAGCTGCTACTTGCTGCTACTGCACTGCCCGGATTGAATTGGAGAAGTACCAGAAGAGAAAAGAGTGACGTGGTAATGTTTTTGTTGGTGGTGGTGGTGTTCTTGTGGCTATGCCCCTGCCACTACTACAACAGCCATGTATATTTTTTTCTGGTAGTGCCAACAGACTAAAAAAGAGAGGGTGTAAAGAATAAGAAATCCAATTCAAAGTAAGATGAACAAGACGAAAAAAATATCAATCTTTTTTTGTCACCATCATCATCGGCACGGTGAATGTCGTGAGGAGATCAGATTGATGAAAAAATAAGATTACTCCTTCTGATATAAAAAAGTGTAGTAAATGTATGAGTGTTTAAACGGCTTTAGGTAGCCGTATGACTAGGTATAA
>JAANSP010004624.1:0-10013 GCA_036850745.1 Homidia socia
TATCAAGCTTATGGTGTCATTGATTGTTTCGACTGTTCTTTTATAGTGTATTGAAAACAATATTAATGGAAAATTGCAGATGTTTGTGTTCAGGTGGATAGTAATTTTGATATTTCAGCTCTCGAAATTTCCCCCTTCTACTAGTACCACCTGTTCAAAAGTATTGAAAGTTTTAGATTAAGTAACTTTTAGTTTTAGCATGTATGTAGGTATTTTAGATTGACCAGTTTCGATTACTTAACGTATATGACGTGGCGACAAATAAAATAATATAATAAGGCAAGAATGTCGAAACTATGAATCGTAAATTAGGTGCTAAATGTATTCCAAAAATACTTTTTAACTACGTTTTTATCAATTTTTCTTCTTGTGTACATATTTACTTACGCATCAAGTTTCTTCATGCATCAGGTACTAGCTCCAGACTCGTCGTTTATTGTTATCATACTTTATATATCACTACTACTTACACTGTAAGTTCCAACAGGATATAAAGCAAAAACTTGCACATTGTGCTAAGGGAGGCAAGAAAGTAAATTATAATTGGTAGTCGACTCTCTTACTTTCACCCTTGCACACGCAGCTGAGACACAAAAACTTTTTGGGGAACATATCCTGAATATTTTAACGAGGTTACACAGTCGGTGCTGTCGATTATTAGACTCCTTACAAAGTCCTAATGGCAATGCAATGGTATCATGAATAAACTCACTAATAAGCTCTGTGAGTGTTCTCCTTGTCATCTCCATTTTAATGCTGTCATGCAGTTTTTGTCCTGTATGAATTTTCGTCCCTTTTAACCACGTACATATAAAAGTAAAAGTACTTGCTAAATATCTTTTTCTGTTATCATTACAGTTGGAGTGTATATTCATATTGTGTGCCAAGTGACACTCAATACAGACTAGACCTTATACCACAATACCACCATATATAACGTAATTATTCTCTACCAGTATGCGCCCTTTCTTCTGCTGTACCAAAACTTTTTCCATCCAGACAAACATACGTAGAGAATATGTAGGTATGTGTACTCTCAAGTGAATAGTGTCTAGCAAAAAAATATGGTTCAATGGAGCACTTAATTAACAGGAAAGTAAACTTTTTTTCTGCCACTTGTACAAAAGTATAAAAAAATACCTATACGAATACTAGAATACTACGTACCCGACTCACATTCCCTCTCACTTTTTCTCTTTTCCTCAGTTTTTTTCCTTGTAAAAACTACTTTTCGATTAATAAGTCAGCTACTTATACCTAACAGTGTTATTACACGATTAGCTTGGCGTAGATTAGTCTGATTCAAACTTTAATCTCATCACATTTCCAACTGTGCCACTGGGTATATTTTGATGGCAAAACAAGAGCATCATTTTTTTACAACTGGTAGTTGTAGTATGGTAATGATAGTTCTTTTAGAAGTGTATGCCTATGTAATACTTTTTTAACGTCTTTTATGTCCTTTTGATATGAATGTAGTGATTGTGGCAAGTGTAATGTATGCATGAAATACTCATCGGAGTAATGTGTCCGACGTTATTTCTCCCAGGGTATTTCACTACTGGTTTTTTTCACTATTCACGTATGCATTCCATGTTTTTCTAATTCTTTTTTTGCATCGTATGCCTTTGCATTTTTCACTCACATTTACATACTTGTATTATTACCAACTTGGGATACTTAAACAGAAAAGTTGCGTTGGTGCACCACGCAGAGAATCACACTGTTGAACCAACGGTTGACTGTAACGTGGTTCTAGTTTAAAAGCCCACTTTATAAATATGGAACATTCTGAGGCATTAGTTATGTGTGTAAACAAGGATCTAAAGTTGTAATGGACCATCTTTGGTTTTTATAATATTTGCCCCAAAAAACGGCAGAAACTTATTACCTACTTGCAAGAATATAACATGTCTAAAGAGTATCATTATTACTTGGTAAGAATATTTTATAGGAGTATCAAAATGTATATGTTTGAGCATCATTTCCCTTTGTCATAAGCAGTAAAATCAGTGAAACATCGATATAACTTGCGTGTAATAGATGAAGGCAGAGTGAAATGTGAGAACATAGTTGCAAAATAAAAATGCACAGACAGTCCATGAAACTGGCCTGGAGAAGTGTGGGAGATCGAGAGAGAAAGTATGCATACCTATTATATGCCTAACAATAAAATTGCTACTATTGAAAAGTAAAAGTGAGTATAGGTATATGACAAAAGTCATGCAGAGNCCTACCTATTATATGCCTAACAATAAAATTGCTACTATTGAAAAGTAAAAGTGAGTATAGGTATATGACAAAAGTCATGCAGAGTTCACATGCATGCTCTATCTACACATATGGGTTGTTCTAGTGGCAAGTAACTAAATATTGCACAAGTTTATGTAAAGGTCGAACACACAAAAATAACCAACATGTTATGGTTTTTGTTTTCAAGGAAGAGCAGCAGCGATGGAGGTGATGGTAATAGATATAATATGCAGATGATTACCACTAACTACAGAGAGAGCTCATAAAACTTAACATGTTAAATATATTCTTTTGTTGGAAACAGCTTTAAGCAATGGGGTAAATGGTAAATGTATCTAGTTTCTCGACTGTTTACAATGCCTAAATACTGATCATAACAGGAAAGCATGTTGGGTGCATAAAATGTATTGTGCCCACTTGCTAGAATCGTTTTATACACGTTGTTTCATAAAACCTTTACAAGCCAAATTTCGAGCGTGTGTCCATTAATTCCGTAAAAAAGCAGCAGCATACGTTATCCGCCTCCTAACATGGAAATGCCAGATGAAAATTGTACCATGCACGTATATTTAACCTACCATTTAGGTTATTACATACGTAAATATATACAAGTATAAATAGTATAATGCATACTGCAAGATCTAGTAAAAATAAGAAAAGAGGAGAGAAAACGCAAATGCAATATAAAAAGTAATTGTAGCATCAGGGAATTGAACAAAATTACTAGGCTAGTAAGTAAGTATGAGATGAGAGCTAAGGAAAAGTAAACTGTTTCTTCAAATTGTAGAGCGAAAGAAACGAACGAACAAACAGGATGAGAACTAAGTCTACCTATGTATGCCACCAGAGGATAAATTCTGGTTTTTGTGCGTCTGTCTGTAAATGATATTGCTAAAAGGTAGTTATGTTAATTCGGTTGATGGAACACATCTAAAAAGTACAAATCTTTGTAACAATTCTATGTATATGCACTTACATGTGATTTTTTGCTCATTTATTCTTCTGCACGATTATACGTTGTTATCTAAAAACGGGAAAATTGCTCGACCTCACGCACCATAATAAAGTATCATCGTCATATTCGTCATCGTCTTGAGCTTATGACATCGTCCAACTCGTGACGCCCACAAAAGAAATGTCTAAAAAGCATTTAAAATATGGAGAAAATATTCAACTGTTTGAATGAAAAGGAAAATTTAAAAAGCAGCTTGTCAGAATAGGAAGTTACATGTAATGATTAGGTATATTCATATTACCCATTGTCTGCATGAACAAGTAAACGAAATAGAACCGCTAACCGGTAGAATATGTGTGTGTGAGGTTTGCATGTAGGCATATTATTTAATATTATTTTTGCTTGGCCCTGAGATGTAGGGCATGCTATTGCTCATTTATCTAGCTTCCGCTCATAATCAAACTTTTGAAAACTCATCACGCTGCTTAATCTTGTGGCTTTAATAAAAGTAACATTATTGTTGCAGCATGGTCTTTCAATTTGCGATTTACCAATATTCTAGAAAACTTGAGCGAATAGCGTGTAAAATACAATAATAATTGAGAACCTAGTGGCTGCTGTATGAAACTCCGTTAAACATTTTGTTGGTAGCAAGAGCAAGGTGATTCTACTTAGGAAAGGAAAGTTGTATTTCATTTTTAGTTTAGTTTCGACTTTTGATCAGCGAACTTGATAATATTTTTAGATTCATTCTGATATTACATAACGCACATCCCACAAGTTTAATTCAAGACTTTGAAAATATTTTTGATCATGACATGGCTCTCGTGTTAAGATGATGATGGTTTTCACGTTCAAATTCTTTTCGCACACGAACAGGAAAAGCATTCATGAAATGGGAAAAAGTAGCTTACTTTTACCAAAAAAACTTATAGTTTCTTCAAATTTAACCCACCACTGCGTGATAAAAGTACCAAGCACGTAATAAAGCAAGAAATAGCATGGGTGCTGTTAGAGTGCGGCTTAGCGTCTTGAGTAAATAATATTGCATACGTGTATTTATATATATTAAAACATATCACAACCAAATAAAACGTAGATCATCAGTAAAAATATTATACTTAATGGCTGTGTATACAGTAACATTTTTTCACAAAGCCTATTCAAGTTAAAAGTACGTGACCAAAAATTTGGCCAAAAAATGTGGTATCAATAAATCATCAAAATGGTGTAGTAGAGTGCCGAGGCTTCCAGTAAAATTCAAGTTGGCAAGCACTGTCATATAATTATTACTTACCATCAGGAGAATAGCTAGTCATTGCGCGCAAATAAAGTTATATGTCAAAAGGAAAGAGGCTATTTGGTCAAAAAGCATAAAATAAAATTTCCTTTGAGATTTAAAAAGCTAGATTGGGCACTGTAAGAATGGACTTTGAGGCAAGACTGACTAAAGTAAATTATGACAATGCCTTTACTGCCCAACAAAAAGCGTGTCATTTTCTAGAAAATTGAATTAAGCAACGGGAATACATAGCATCTGTTGGAGTGTCGGAAAAACCACTGACACGCACACAACTTAACACTGTTTGAAAAAACTCTGCACACAACGCAGAGTTCGTTATGGAGGTGATACCATCATCACCAATATCTGTCTAATGCTAAGTAGAGGTTAAATGAAATGTGGTGAGTTGTGAAATGCTCATTTCACAGTGTTCATTTTACAACCCAACTTATTTGTTGTCAGTCCTTTTAGAATACTGTTTTTATTTTATTTTACAAAGTTTAAAATGCAACCTGACATAACATTTTTTGCAGTCTGTCAGCAAATACTTTGATGCAACAAATGTGGTACAGCATCTACGAGTGGGAAGAGAAAAAATAAGACTACTCAGATGTATGTAATACTTGTGTGTAGGTAAAGTTTACCGTCGTATTTTTTTGTAGTGGAGTGCAGTTCTTTAGTGTCATTTTGTCAGTGACAACCACAATAACACCAAAATGGTGATTGCCTTACTATATTAGCAATAGCATCCGTTTATACAGGAAAACGCAGAATAGGAATGCAAAAAGTATTAAGAGAGCTCTTCCCTTTTACAGTCTGTCAGCAAATACTTTGATGCAACAAATGTGGTACAGCATCTACGAGTGGGAAGAGAAAAAATAAGACTACTCAGATGTATGTAATACTTGTGTGTTAGGTAAAGTTTACCATCGTATTTTTTTGTAGTGGAGTGCAGTTCTTTACTGTCATTTTATCAGTGACAACGACAATAACACCAAAATGGTGATTGCCTTACTATATTAGCAATAGCATCCGTTTATACAGGAAAACCCAGAATATGAATGCAAAAAGTATTAAGAGAGCTCTTCCCTTTTCACTTTACTGAGGAAGGAACGCAATTCCCTGCACTACTCTACGCAGTGTGCACTGGCACTGACTGAGCAACAGCAGATACAGGCTTAACACACAACTTATCTCTTTAAAGTAACCAAGCGCGGAAGTGAGAATAGCTGAAGGGGAAAATCATCTAGTAAAATAGTATGTTGGTAATGACACCGAGACACATTCATTTCAAGGGTCATAATATACATTACAACTACCCATTTGACATTTACCACGTCAGACTTTTTTTCATTATACTGGCTGGTTTTCTAGCAGTTTTGCGACAGTCATTTCCCTTTTATTACTTGTTCCATTTGTGAGCAGCAGTATTATAGTATAATATAGTAGTGTGTACTTGCTGTCTATACATTTAGAAAGATTATGTTATAGTTTTTTCTGGACTTTCAATCTCAAGGCAATTCTGCTTCTGCAGCATATGTATATACAGGGGTAAAACATATAATATTCATGCATGCTATAACCATCCATAACGCAACGCCGACTGGATCTCCTCCTCTTTTCGATTTGCTTGCGTTTTCCTGTCATGTTTTCTTCATGAATACTACATGAGTATATGCACATATACGGAAACATTTACATCTACGTTGCTGAACTTTATGTTATACACTTTTTTTGTAAAGTATAGCATTCAAAATGGTATACATTCTGTGAACATCTCTTCTTTTGTTTCACGAGAGGATCAGATTCATTCAAACCTAGACAAACACACTCACGATGTTTAATTTACATTTTTTTCTGCTGGTAGTAGTGGCTCCAGCAGCACTGCTTCCTACTACTTGTTGTAAATGGGTTCATAGGTTGTATTTATGTACTTACGTAAAGTGTGTAATACATATACATATACTGTCTATACCTTTATGCTTGCAGTTTAGATGGATCAATCAGAACAGACAAAAAGAAATTCCTATTACGTTCCCCCAGTTCATTCTTTCAGTAGTATTCTTTTCACACAAACTTTTTTTTGTTTTTGTTTGACTTCTTTGTCTTCTATCATCGTCTTGAAGAGAATGGATGAGTGTTTTTTATACATTATCTACTATTTTTTCGATGCCACTACTCCTGCTTTCACTTGAGACTTTTGAAGAGGAAATTGAAAAGTTTATTTTCTTTTCTATTTTTCCCGCAAAAAAATAAGAAAAGTTTACAGAAAGACTGAAAAGAAAAAAGCGCAAATCGAACCGAACAATTGAAATATCGAAAGGTAGAAAACAGAAATTTTAAAACTGCATTTGAACTTGCAATAAATTAGCGGTTAAGGGTATTTTTAATTTTTCCCGCAAAAAATAAGAAAAGTTTACGGAAAGACTGAATAGAAAAAAGCGCAAATCGAACCGAACAATTGAAATATCGAAAGGTGGAAAACAGAAATTTTAAAACTGCATTTGAACTTGCAATAAATTAGTGGTTAAGGGTATTTTTACCTAGTTGTTGGTTTTATTTTATAGGACAATAATAAAAGCGATGTTAGATTAATCAATTTTAACAATAATTAGCAGTGATTTATTGTCAACATGAATCAATTCTTATTTATTAACCGAAAACTCATCAAATTACAACAATGTGCAAACATTTTGGACATTTTGCTTTTTCATGTACTTTAGAGTGGGCCAAAAGTTTTGGATTCTGAATTCGAAAAAACTACTACCATGTTTTAATTAATGTAAAAAGAGATTGAAAAGGCTTAAAAATTTCAGAGAAAGTACATACACACATGGATGGACGGACCAAACATTCGCTTAAAAAGGGAAATCAATTATCTGCTTTCCTTTTAGAGTTTAGGCAGTAAAGCGGTGGAAGTAATGATAAAATGAGGACCACTGATTGCGGTTTGTGGGTGATTCCTGTGCTGTGTGTCCTCCCTTTCAGTCTTGCTTCCTTTTTATTGTCTTTTTTTGTTTGGTATAAAACGTGCTTTAAGTACCTTCATAGCTACAGAGTAACATTACAAAACTAAACTGCAAAGTATAGTACCATAAAAAACACATAAACAATAAGATGTTACACAAACTGCATATGTATATTAAATTCACTTTAAAAACACCACTTTGTTTATCTGAGTACATGTCCTATTTAATTTCAATTCTACCCCTGAGAACTGTCTCTCTTTATACAATCTCCCAGTAAAACGAAGGCACTAAATCTGCATCTAGCTTTCGGAATGCACTTCCAAAATCTTACATCTATAATATTTAATATCCTCTTAAACATTCACAAAAAGTAACAAGCGTACTCGGTAGGTTCAGTCTAATTTTAGTTACTCAAATCCGGTTTAAATTCTTTAAATATCCTCTGTGCTAAATAATGCAAATATTTGTAGCTAAATAGCTGTATACAATGATATGTTGCATAATAAGTAAACCTATAAAACAAACCATTAAAAATAGTAAGAAAAAGCTAGATACATAAAAGAATGACAACAGAGTCAACTGCCTGTTTGTGTGAAATTTTGCTTGTTTGCCTGTTAGAAGAATTGCAAGCGTTGCGAAAGAATCCATTCCACTTGGAAGAAAATTTAAGTTGAGCTGAACACAGCCGAGCGAGGACATTTTAATTCCTCTCTCTTCTTAAGTCAGTTCATTTCACTTCAGACTTTCAGACTTCAGCAGAATCTTACACTTTACAATGAACAGCTTATTATATTTTCGACGCATGCATGGATCATGTGTAGGTTTTCAAAAGCACCCATGAAGCTTTTCAATGGAATACGCTGGCTTTTATACTTTGTTTCTTTACATTCACAGGTACCTTTCCGTTACGCAAAGAACATTTTAATCCTTTAGCATTAAGCAATACTTATCGTAGGATTTCAAGTGTCAAGAACTTCCACTTTTGTAATTCCATTTTGAAATTGAAAGTGCCGATGATGTGCTTTTAGGTGTACAAATATTTAGATAAAAGAACCTTCCGTTCTGTATTTTATATCTTGTTATACTTTCCTCACAAATATTTCAGCAAAATGGCTTATTGGATATTTCAATTTTTTGATGTTTCACTTTATTTTCGTTTATTGCCTCTCTTATATTTATAACGTGCCGTGACCATGTACTTTTTCCGAAACTAGCTACCTGTCACTTTTCAACAGGCTTTTATGATCACTTTTTCTTCGACTGAAAATCATTGTTGGAAATTAGAATAGGATATTTCTTTGTTCCTTTTTATGTATTAGCATAATTTATGTATTATCATAGTCTCATATAGTACATGCTTAATTTAAACTTGTGAAATCATCAACCAATCCTTTTAGCTGTACGCCATCCTAATATTCTTTTAACAAAGCATGTACCAGGAATTTCACTTTTTTCTACAATAAACAGTGTACTATAACAAGAGCAAGGAGCGCAAGGTATATTTTGGTATGTAAGTTGAAACTTTTCTTATCACATCCAAGCAGAACAAAAGTTTCACACAGCTTCCTGTAGGAAAACGCGATATCAAAATACAATTTCATTAGAAATTATAGGTACATAATTTTAGGAACCAGAAAACAAACACGAACATTTTGCACGCGTACAGTCAAAAATAAGAAAGGGAGAGAAAGGAGTCATCAAACTCAGACAGATTAAAGTAGGGTCATGGTCAAAAAGTTTTTGTTTCATGGAGAAATAAAATGAAAAAAGTATACTCATGAAGACAAAATTACTTGTTTATCTCAACAGTGACACATGACAGTGGGAGTTTCTTACTTTTTATGAAGAATCTCTTCGTCAAACCCTTGGTCTAATTAAACCCAACAAACCACATGAAATCAGTGCTGAGAAATTTCTTAAAACAAGTTTGGTCATGTAGCACGAACCAAGACATTTTAGTCAACATAAAGTGAACTTTTGACGTGGTTTATTCGGTGGCTCAAACTTAATGTCGGTTACCTACATACATTCAGGCGGACGAGAAACATTTGCTGGTTTTGTTGCTTCACAAACACAAAAAACGTACACATTAGGTATATCGAGTTATTCCACTGGTTCAAGCCGTTTTCCCCCAGCAGGTACATACTTAGCTGATTCGGGTGGTAGGTGGGTTGGATGGCAATAAGATGACTTTTTTGAGCAGCACACACGTCTTAAATGGACAAACTTGCTCAACCGAGAAATGGAAACTTTCCTGGGTTTAGGCAAGAAACATGTAAAGATTTAAATAGAAATCGGTCCAGGACATACCCTCAAAATGCTCGTACTTTGTGTGTATACATACCCAACATGCATAATAATGTAGACGCTACACAGAGAGAGAGAGAGAGAGAGAGAGCAATATACATGGTGTTTTGAAGTGGGGAAAGTATTTGTTATGTCTATTTCTTTTATAGACTGACTACAAGAAACTCAGCCGGGCGCCGTAAGTTTATGATATCAGCCAATAATGTCACATCCCCGTAAAAATAGAATTTATTCAATTTTACCTTAA
>JAANSP010004626.1:0-10012 GCA_036850745.1 Homidia socia
CGGAAGCATTTAGGTAGAATTTGATTTTAGCATGTCTGCCTTTCTGTCCGTTTAGAGAACATTGAGAGTCCAAAATGTAGAATCCAAGCTCACGATTGAACTCCAATTTGGTACATAAATGCATCAGATTATCAGACCAAGGCCACTTTTGTTTTGAAAACGGTATTACAAACTTAGCCTATCAACAGATGATAAGTTCATTTCAATAGACAAAATTTGTCGTAGTTATTTTTCAACAGCTATGTCCCCGCAAATACCTAAGTAGCTTATCACGATTATGGCAAATTCTGAGTAAAGTCTTTTCGCAAGCCTTTTTACATAGATATGCCATATTAGTGTGCTAAAATAATTCATAAATATTCTGAAAAACATAATAAATAATGCTACAAAGCATGAATCCAAAACAATATATCAAAGAAGGACGCCACATTTTCTAACACCAACTATTTTCTCGCTAAAGAAATTGTAAAATTCCCGGAAAAATTGATAATCACTTCAAATCCAGCAAAATTTCATGATTGTCTTAAGCAGGCGTTATAAATTATTAGTTTCTAGTTGGATGTGTTGGTAAATTTGTAAATATTCCTCTTATGAGAATAAGAGATAAGATTTTTGTTTTTCAAAACATTCACGAGCTGATGCTGAGGACGTATGAAACCGTAAAACATTAATATATTTGAATCATAGCTAGCATCTACGTAGGTTCTCATCAGCCGCGCTCATAAAAAATTTCAAAAATTCTCAATATCTGGAGTAAACGGTCGGCGGTCGAGTCGTTGGACTCGCTAAACATGAATCTATTATACAAAATATATAATGTAAAAGCACTTTGTAGAATAAAAGTAATTTTATCAAGATTTTAAATGTTAAATATTTGTTTATAAAATATGGAATTTGTTTTGCACAAGCAAGACCTACTAAGTGAAGATACGAATGCGTTTGTTGGATTAATTTCTCATCCTACATTTTGAAATTTTGCTGCCGCGATAAATACTTATTTCTTCAAAGTCCATTAAAAATGGACTCTCCGAGTGTTTTTTGAAATGGGGTAACTGCACTATTCAGCTGGTTTTATCGTCAAATCGTTTTGGGTTTATTCTGCATATATGTGCTAGTTTGCCACCTGAAGTTAATAACCAACGATGCTTGGAGGAAAATAAAAGCATTGCAAAGAAAGCTACACTGGATGGTTGTTAAATTTTCATAATCCAGCATTCTCCTTACTACCAGTTCTAGCTTGCAATTTTTAGCTTTTAAGTAAACTCTGTTCTTCTTTTGCTAAAATCCAGCACTACCAAAAACGAGGCCAAATCTTTGCAGCGTGGTTACTGCTCTACGCAGAGTATACCCATAAACACTCAATTTTTCAAGGTGAACTTCGTTTTTGGCGAATTAAGTACAGGGTCACGACAAGATATACTACATGTCTTAAGGAACACGCAGTAAAAGGTTTTCGTTTGTCAAAACAATATTGCATTAGTTTGTTTGCCATAACTTTAATTAGTTTTAAATATTTTATCACACTGTGGTTTACTAGTTCAACGACATTGTCCGTACAATATTTTGGTGATATTACAGAATATAAGACAATGTTTGAGCGAGATAAACAATATGTTCAAGCCTGTACGTCAAGCTTTTTACATTCCTTTTAGAATGTTGGCATAGAATATGTCACAAAAACACAGTAAAGAAATAGAGTCATAAATAGACTACAAAACAAAAATAAAACTCTCTAAACTGCGCTGCGCCAACATTTGAAAACTTTTAATTTTCTGCGGACTTTGCGTTCTTGTTCTGTTGTAAATTCTTGTGTAAATTCTCTGAAAGGTTTTAAATGATGAAGTAAAAAACCTGCTAAAATGCTGAAACATTATGTGTTTGTAAAAGATTTTGAAGTACATAATTTATGATTTGTGTCTCTGTTAAGAAAATTAAAATGGATGGTTTTCTTTGTAATGGATGGTAAAAAAATTTGTGAATTTGTCGTTTTCAGTATTTTAATTGCTGGTATTTCAAATATTACATATGGCAACAGTTGTTATTTGTTTTCTTTGCTAAAAATAACCTATTTAATTGATATTCAAAAACAAAAGTGGATAGTTAATAAAATGTCGAAAAGTTTTTAGTGGCTATAGGATTCCAACTACTAATACATTCTACCAACCAATATATCAAATCCTTCAATGCTAGATTTCTGAATTTTATCGCTTTTAAGATTCGCTTGTTCAAACACGCAATTATGCAAATGAAAATTCAAACTTAGTTTCCATTTAAATTTACACGTGTAAAAACAGGAATAGCAATTGTCCAAAACATTTTTTCTTGCTCAAATACGTGAGCTGTACTGATAATTCATGAGGTTCAACTGCATCTATTTTTAAGGTTCAATGTTGTTGAACGTTCAAAATAGCCATGCAAACACAAATTGAAGAGCTCGGGCATTCTCGAGAGGCCCATATGATATTGCACTTATGGTCGTGCAACGGACATAAGCCATAGCCGTAGAAGGGAATATTTCGGTTGCTGAAATCGCAATTGGGCAGGATAATGAGAATAAGGTGATTGAGTTTTTTTGGAACAACACAGATGACTCCAGTAGCCACGCGGTCGATTGGAACGGAGCTAAGATAATCATAAGAGACCCACGGAAGTGCATGCGAGAAACAAAAGCATCCATTTTAAAATCCATCCATAAAATTGTAGCAAAAAATTTTCAAGAAAGAGGAGCCCTCCTAAAGAAAGAACATTTATTACTAAAATCTACAGAGGTAAAAATTTGGTTGGTTTTAAAAATTAGATTATTATATATAAAAGTTCAAATGACTAAATACAAGAAAGTATAAACTGAAAAATAGTTTACCCAATAAGATACTCTTAATGAACACCCTAAAAGTATTCAACCTCTGTGACCCAGTGAAGAATAACTTGTGTTTTATATCGAACCTTAGTAAGATTATGTACTTATAATAAAAAAAATGCTTTGACGCCAAAAAAGAAGCTGTTTCTCTCTCACAAAAATACAATAGTGCCATTTTCCTTCAAAACAAACCTTCCTTTCAAATATTGTCAAACAATGAAAAAGATAATGTGTACCTAATCTTCCCATTTTACAAAAGTGTAAAGCAGTACAAACATATTGTTGTTGACTGCATAAAAAATAATATAGAAAGGTATGCAATCGAAGAGTACAAGGGGCAAGCTAGAAATTTGGAGGTAAAGGTGGTCTTCTCNGTTGACTGCATAACACATAATATATAAAGCTATGCTATTGAAGAATACAAGGGACAAGCTAAAAAGTTGGAGGTAAAACGCTTTCTCTCGCACACAAAACATTAAAAAAAGAACTCAACAAGAAATGATTTTTACTTTACTTTTTAACAAGCAACACAACGTACAAGTTGCAAAACTTTGTCTCAAAAAAACAAGTTTATTTTGATTTTGTGACTAGTTGGATTTTATCTAATTCAGTGCAATAATTATTTAAGCAGCTAATCATCATCAGCAATAATATTAGTATTATCATTTATCTAATTAATTTAATTTATATGTAAACCATTGGTCTCTGGTCATCTGAAGCCATAGATCTTGTGAACAAAATCGGATGTCAACTAAACCACATCTCAGGAGATAATCGCTCACGCAACTACCTCATTCAACGGATCTCACTTGCCATTCAACGAGGAAATTCTTGTTGCATCCTCGTCCCATCCACTCTACCCACGTCAACACCACTAGATGAAATTTTCTATTTATAAATTACTGTTGCTATTACATTAATTTCTGTTTCATGTTTTCAATTGTGAATCAATATTTTCGTGTTGCCATTAAAAGTTCTTCAATAAACAATTAAAGTATTTAAATACTATTTATATATACAAGTAAGCCACCTCAGTCATCTGTGCCATCTCTTTGCTTTCATTTGTGTGAACGTGAACACTTCTATTTAAAATCATCGGATTAATATTTAAATATTTGATTTTGGAAAATATTTCGTTTGTGTTGAATATTTGACAAAATATATGCCTTATTTTTAAGCCTTAGTTATTTTTAATTTGATAGAAATTTCTTAGAACCGTTTTGAAAATCAATTACAAGTGTTAGATAGTAGCAATAATTATCACGCCAATAAAAAATTTGAATATTTTTACAATTTTAAATGTAGTATTATTACATGTCGGCATTCGCCCGTATGATAACCTGTTTTCCCATACCGAAGGGTGATCTATCATTTGTTGCAAAGTAATAGACTCCACGGGTTCTAGAATAAGACAAACGAAAATGTTGCACGTTCAATAAAAATACCCCACGAAAATGTCCAAACTGTTGCTACTCAAATATATTTTCTATAAACCTCTTTTCAAGGTCCCATTGTAAATATAAATTATTTTTCCTGTCGCATTTGCCTTCAGTGTACATGGTCGCACTTGAGCATTTGGAAGCTACAAAAGCTGATGGGTTCATGATAGCCTCGGCCAAATAATAGTATGATCTGCCATGACTGCATGTACCTAAAAAATGAAAGCGTATTATTTTCCAAAAATGTGTAAATATTGGCACCTTTTATTTTCAAACCTACCAAAATCTACGTTACTGCATCCGGGTTGTTGAGATCCTGCGTTTGGCTTTGAAAAATAAACTTAGTATAATAAAAAAAGTATTTTTGTTATAACAAACGAATCTTGTTAAAATTTAGACGGTGTACAACTTACAAAAAAGTCAACGTCTCCTATAGGAATATCGTAACCTAGTCCTCCCGCGTTAGTGTGAATAACCACGACAAAATCTGCGTCTGAAGAATCAAGTCTGCTGCCTTCAGAGACCAATAATGGTGGCCAAAATAGTGGTAAAGCTACAATCAAAACGTCCCGGCACAATAAAAAGTTATTTTCCGTGAACTAGAATTCTCAGTGGAGTTTTTTCAAAAATACAAGCTATAGCAGTACTTTCTAACCAGGGTCTAGTCCGATGATTCGGGACAGCTTGAGTTTCTCTCCTTCGTGCACCGGTAAGTTTTCTGCTACAAAATTGGATGTCTGTGCTCCAAGAGAATGCCCGATGTAAGTTATTTTTTTCATCGTTGTAATTTTTTCCCGAATCAGTACACCAATCAACTCGGCAATCTGTTTACCAACGAATCTGGTGTTGGCGGCGGCAAGTGGATAATTCAAACCTGCTGCTAATGGTGACCAGTTAACTACAATTATATTGTAGCGTTTGGATCTTGAAGAGAGAGCTAAAATAAATGACCTCATCAGTTAATTCATAAGTAAGGATGAAATAAAAATTGGAGTCCCCTTTTTTATACCACCAAACGACTGACTATAGCTTGAAACCTTTACAACTAAAAGAGGGGATCCTATCAGCTCTAGAAAAAAGAACGACAGGTGAAAAATCCGAAATACTATATATTACTATTAATATTTATAACCACAAAAATTCTTTTTAAAAATTCTTTTCTCTTCTTTGCCGGTTTTAGATGTGGACGAGTTTCCAGTCGTTTGATGTAATATAAATAAGCATTTTGCTTAATTACATGAGCAATAATTTTAGTTCATAATTTCATTTTACCATATCTTATGTGTTCCTGCCATCCTGATTCGCTACTGGCCATAAACCCGTGTACAATAAAAATGACTGGAGCAGAGTTATCAAATACTGATAAACATGTGTAGTCACAGTTTATGGAAATATTGCGACCTTTCTGGCTTTTACTGTGTTTTTTGAAAAGAGGTTTGTATATATTAATAAATAGTGAGTTGACATGTGATAAAACAATGTATTTTGTGACACGTACCTGAGAAAGTGTTGAAAAGTAACATCGTTTGGATTTTGAGGAAGAAAATAAGACGTACCAGCATCAAAAAGGTCGTTAAAACCGACTTTTCCCCGCGTAGAGTAGTAGTCCGGTGATTCTATGTACATAAAATTATTTTTAAGAAAATACAGTTTAGCACGCCATTTGCAAATCTAGCATCGCTGCCAGCAATATTTATTAAAAATGCCGGATTGATTTAATTTGTTTTGCTGTTACGATAGTCCTCATATTCTTCGTAGTCTCCATCGTCCAGATATTGTTCGATGAACACGCTGGAACCCTGAAATGATTTTGCAGTTTTAAGGTAAATTTGTTACTGACCCAAAACAATTTTAATAAACAATTACCCAGGCTTTAGCGGCTCCTAGTACACTGTATATAGTTAAAAATATTTTAAACAACATTTTTATTGAAAAAACCGATTAGGTTGCAACAGAACCTTGGTAGTATCTTAGAAGAATAACTTTGTAAACTTTGCTACGGTGCAGTTTTGTGAGGATATAGAGGACATGACAAACATTTGTGAATTTACGATTTACGTCACAGCCGCAGCAATAAATACAAAAACGGCAGTCATAATACGCCCATCGTTAATCAATTCATTTTTAATACACTCATTCATTTTTTAATATCTACTAAACATTTAACATCCTTCATACGACAGGAAACAAACTACGTTGGAAAATTGCTCGATTATTGAAAAATACTTTAGCATCTTCGTCAACCGGAGTAATGGGAAAGTTATACGCCCCTAATACGCAATAATTATTACTTATGCAAACAGTTTAATGGGCTTTTATGCTTTTATTAACATTATGATGAAAATCAAGTAGATTGGCATGCAGATATTTTGGTAAACATTCAAAGTTTTCGTAACCTTTACGGACATTTTATAGCGCTAAATGTAATGATCTTCTTTAATTTTTCCTACGTCAATCCAGTCTTCGCAATTAGGACTGCATCTCTAAATTAATGTGTTGGATTCAAATAGAGCAACTTTGCGCATTTTTTAAAATATGCTAGTATGGTTCTTATTTTGTAAAAAAAGGCGTAAGCTTCCAGTGTAAAACGACAATTTAATCTTGTTCATCAGTATATTAAAGATGGCTCAAATGATACAAATAGCTTTGATCTTGTATCTTTTTGTACGTTAATGGGAAGCCAAATGCTTCAAAAATAGTGCAAGGTTGGGGTTACTTCTTTAGTAAAAATCAATGTCAATAAAAATGCAAAACAGGAGAGTGTCAGTAGAGAGAGAGAGTGCAATTTGATACCAAAAAATTAAGAGTTTTTATTGTGAAATTAGCGGTTTATTTTTCAAACAGTAGCCCGTTTCTTGATAGTATTTATGCCAATGAAAAACGTTATTCGTATGTTTTGTAGCATTCCCGTGTCCCATCTTCTTGGTGTACTGTCCAAGCCAGGGGAACACCTGGAAAAGAAAATAATTTTACCTGCCATGCAAAAATCTTCAAGGTTTTTTAAAGCTAACTAAACCAGGGTAAAATGCTACCTGCACATTTAAGTATGCATTTATTTCTGTATTTCTTTCCGTCCACACCGCAAACTGGCCAGTAGGTGAGAGGACATGGACAAACTGTTCTACCTGTTTTAAACGGATTAAAAATACCAGACCAAAAAGGGAGAAACGTTCCAGATCTGCAAGGTCCTTCATTATTTATTAGGGCACCTGTTAAATATGCCCCGAGAAAACATAAGGTCCACAATACATGCTAACATTTTGTGTTTGCAATTTTGCCGTTTTTATAGTTATAAGTTTACCTTTGCATTGAGCAATACATCGATTCGTATAATTTTGTTTGTCGGTGCCACAAACAGGGTATTCCACATACAGACATCCACAGTCCTCTTCCGAATCGTCCTCCACTGAGTAGTGTTCCATTGAATCGATACTCCCCGCCTCGTACACGGCTTCCCATAGCTCAGCATCTTTCTTTCTGCTGCACTCGCCGTAATATTTTGGAACGGTACCTTATTTAAAAATTTAATTACACTTACAGACCAAATGAATCTACACAGGACTTTGTATTAAAAAGCGATAACCCATGTACCGAAGCACGCAGCGTAGCATTCATTATCGTGTTCTGTGTTATCCCATCCGCAAAGTTTGTTCATTGGTTCATTACTGCATTCACAGTTATATTTAAGAGCAGCGTCAACGAACCCTATTCTACCATCAACTAAATAACTTGACCGGGGACCATAAGCAAACTTCCCAATGGAAATAGGACCACTTACACCTCCACATAAGGTGGCACAAGCATGGCCAGTGATTGCGATTTGACTTGGGTGACACAAATCTGAGCAAGCACCCGTCCCAGCAAGTAACTCCAACTGTCTCTTACTTCGTGGAATGGCTGGTGTAATTTAATATTTAAAAATTATTCTGTTAGCCCTGCAAATTTATAGCAGATTTTTATTCTAACTTACCATTTAAATCACTAGACGCCACGACGGCTGGATAAGCAGGGACAGATTTGCTCTTTACTGCAGGAAAAACAAATAAATAAGTAAAGTATTCTTTCAAGAAAAAATGTAAACAAAGCTTACTTTTTCTAGTGTTGCGTGTTGCTTGTGTGTTCCTGTCCGCTTCTGCAAAGTAAATTGTGATATGGATAATTGTGAATAAGATTAAAACATGTGAAGCTGCTTTATTAAATCCCATTTTTATAAGCGAGAATTTTGTTTAGAAACGTTCTGGTAGCAAAACGCAAGGTGCTTGAAAATAATTATTCGAAACAAATTTGCAATTTTGCGATTAACTTATTCCTGAATTTGCAAATAATTGTGAAACAATAAATGCGTAGTTAATAATAGCTTATTATTGTGGCCTGATTTGCATCAAAATAATTTTTGTTCTCAACTGGATCACAGTAGCAAACGAAAAGTTTATTGGTGAAAGAATTGCCTCAGCTTTATTAATCACGTTGGCAAAGTTGGTAAATATGTTGTAATTGACAGCACTAGCTACCATTAGTGGTTAGTTGCCATTAATTGCTAATTTTCGTAAAGAAAAGGCAGTAAAAATTAATTTTATTGGCAAATTAAATCACTAAGCTTTTATTGATGCGATTTCCACCTGCTCATTATGATTTTCATAAAAGTGTTTGAAATTTTTTGGTGTGCTTATAAATTATTCTTTATGAATAATATACTGTTTGCTTGTTTACATTGAAACGGTTTTTTATATTTTAACTTAATACTTTTTGCGATTTTTATGGTACATTGTATGCCACATTATTTTAGTGTAAAATTCGTAATGACTCAAATAAGCATATCCCGTTTTCTTTTGATTTTAACTCTGGCAACTTGCAGCAGCAAGCAACAATGATTCATTCATTCAGCAACATTCACCAATGCTATTTGTAGAAAGAAACTACAAAATGGATAAAACCAAATCAGTACGAAAAATGTAAAAAAATACTTTAAACAGATCAACCAACTACTTCTCTTCTTCGTATTCTCCATCCATTGGCCTTCATACAAAAGTGACAACATTCTTTTGCATGGTGACTGTGATAAACGAACCTTGATTGAACGATGATGTTACTGGTTTTCTGTTTTCCAAATGTTATTGTTTGCTATTTGGTAGATTATTGCTTGCGAGTTTATGTATTAGTGTAATATGATTCTGCCGTGACCTGTCGGTTGTTGGTGTTGAGATTTGAACAGAATTGTGCTCTGGAATGAGTTCGTTTGATTGAGTATATTTTGCGTGTAATTTTGGAGATGCACAGGTTGGGATGATTTGGTTTGTGATGTGATTTGCAAGGATTGGTTAAATGATGAGGTTGACTCTTGAATGAAAAGAAAATGATTAGTTAATTTGGTTAATGCACAGTAAGAATAATAGTTGTAGAAAGGCCGAATTGTTTGCAGTCTTTTATCAGTTAGTTTTATTTAATTGAAGTCAGAAAATATCCATTGAGAATAGATTGCCAATCAGACTGCTTTTTATATAAGTATGTGTGTACAGCTTGAGTCGTATTACAAGAGTGCCAGTAAAAGATACAAGTAAAAATTGAAGTAAAAGGTATAGAGCGTGGGCTCCATATAAAATACAAGGTACAATGTAAAATAAATACAAAGCATGCAGACAGTGAGTCAGCATGTAGGCATTCAAAATTGACAGATTGAAATGGGTAATTTGAGAATATAATTTTACAGAAAATAGAC
>JAANSP010004627.1:0-10011 GCA_036850745.1 Homidia socia
GGTGGTTTATTTGATTTGTGTTGGTCATCCTGGTAATCCCGTTGAGGCTTTAGTAATGGCAAAGTGTGAAATAAAACAAATCCAACCACTAACGGAGTCAAGTAGAACAAAGGGCTCCTCTTCGCCATTAGGGTGGGGGTGAGGAAATCAGAAGCAGCAAACTGTCTACGTACAAAAAAGGCCATAATATAATATTTAACACTTACATATTTCCATTCCACGTGTGTAAAGTTTTTGTTGTATTACACGAGTATAAGCTAATTTTTTACTTGTTCTGAATCAGAATCAGCAGGCCTTTCTATATTTTGAAATTTTGCTTCGGAACGGAATGTGATCAGTGTGATCCTTGGAAATCAAGCAACAAGTCCGGTAACCGGGCTTCGATTACGGGTTGGGTAGTTACTTTATCTGTCAATTCACTTTTTTTACACGCACACTGACAGACAGACACCTTTTCTGGCTTGCCAAGGTTTTAGTGCACGCACATGTATACTACGACTGGCAGTTGGCTTTTGACTAACCGTATTTTAGTAAATGTTTATAATATCGAGTGGTACAGCAAAATGCTAGGCGAAACATACCCAAATGCTGATCTAAATGGGATGTATACTTTATCTGTCAATTCACTTTTTTACACGCACACTGACAGACAGACACCTTTTCTGGCTTGCCAAGGTTTTAGTGCACGCACATGTATTGTATGTATGCTTCGATTGGCAGTTGGCTTTTGACTAACCGTATTTTAGTAAATGTTTATAATGTCGAGTGGTACAGCAAAATGCTAGGCGAAAAATACCCAAATGCTGATCTAAATGGGATGTAAATACTTGTTGCTGCGAAGCTCCATTCTAATTTTCATTTTGTCATTATCATCACCAGTCTACTCGTCTGCAGTAGCCCGGCATGCTTATCTAAAATCTAAATTATTTTATTATGTTACTGTTATAAACTATTTGAAAATTTTAACCCTTAAATATCTCTCGAGTTACTTCATACATGTTAATTTTGCTGAGGTAGGTCAGGTATGTGTCTGTAGCGACTTGATATTTTTTATCCAAAAAATCCAAAATATACTCATGACATGACACATGACTATGACATAATATGGAGTCCAGCGGGTGGTAGAAACACTGGAAAGTGGAACGGTGAGGGAGGGATATCATGGATATGCGATATTGGCAGAGACCAAAGGGTATTTATGGTAAAAGTAATAGATTACGGGTTCTCTAAGATGTAAGATGAATTTACCATACAATCCGCAATAATTTGCATCCCATTCCTACAAAATATATGCCAGCCAGGCAATCATAGTATGATTATCATACTAATCATAGGTATTTTAAATTGACATTTCAATTGAAATTCCTAATATTACATGTGCAAGTTTTTAGAAATAATTGTGCCATGCTGCTACTCTTAATAAGTTGTCACTTTTTAAAATACTCAGCAGAGCGAACCACGCAATAATCTGCATCCCATATATGCCAGCCATGCCAGCCAGGCAATCATAGTATGATTATCATACTAATCATAGGTATTTTAAATTGACATTTCAATTGAAATCCCTAATATTACATTTGCAAGTTTTTAGAAATAATTGTGCCATGCTGCTACTCTTAACTTAATAAGTTGTCACTTTTTAAAATACTCAGCAGAGCGAACCTTTGATTCGATGCTGCGATATTGTGGAAATGCAATGACTTCTTCATACATCATACTACTACTAGTACTAGTACTTACTTTGCTCGTTCGTCTACATTTTATCATGTATGCTTTTGCTTACTTCACTTCTCACTGCTACTACATCCTACATCTTCCAGCTAACCCTAACTGCAGAAGGACTGCACGCAGTCTGCAGCAAAGTGCCTCTTTTTACATTATTACTCGATTCAATTCGTACAATAAAGGTAACTGAGCACTTTTATTCAATGTGCCTTATTAGAGGGCAGTATTTGCATTTGCACACACTCTATATGTACATTTACTGTAAAAAGCCAATCGAGCCAATCTTCAAAAAAATTATATGAATGGAATGGAAATGGACTACTTCACTCTATTTTAGTATCAAGGCATTATATTATGCCGTCGTATAGGGCCAATAGTATAGGGTGGTAGGTGGTAGTTGGTAGTAGAGTTACTCACTCGAATTGTACGAAACGAATGGATTACTATACTAGTAGTAATTTACTAATACTACTACTACTACTACTACTAGGCTATATAGCTCAGCTCTGATCTGATGGCTGATGGCTGGCTGATGTGATGATGAGAACGAGAACAGCACATACTTGATGACTAGAAAATGTAAATAATAAAAGTCAGAGTCACACACACAGACACAGAGGTGTTTTTTTGTACATACAAAACTGAATTAAAGTACAAAGGTGAATTAAAGAGTGCATTTAATATTTTTCGACCCTATAATAATATAACCATTATAAACACCACAATAATAATATAGAGAATACCCAAAACGACTACTTGCTCGCTCGTTACAATATTATTACATTTTCCTGATTATTACACAACAAACACTAATTATTGTGGAAATGGAAAAGTTTACTAGGTAAAAAGTACTCCTCCTCTGGATTTCAAAATAATAACAACGACAACAAGACAACTTGAGCAGTTCCTTTTTGTGATTTTACTTCAATTATCTTCTTTTTTGCTGTTTTTGCTGTGATTGTGAAATGTGAACATAATAATAATTATTAATTATAAACTTTAACTACAAAACGATCAAAAAACTATTCTTTATCCTGAGCAATGATTAATGTAGTAGCAGTGAGTGAGTGCGGCTGACCTTTAATTAAAACAAAGTACTGTTAGTGTTGTTGGTGGGGAACCTGTAATGGGTCAGAATCAGCGCAATGGCTCGTCCCATTAAAGATCTTTATCTACAGTAAATGCATAGAAGAGTTGCAGAAAAGAGCAAAGCCCGTTAGATTAGATACAACGTCATCTAAATTGTAAGTATTTAACTTAATATTATTATTACTGTTAGTTGTGTCTTGTCTAACTATTTTACATTTTTCAAATGAGTTTTCATTTTGGTCAACTTGAAGTAATCCCTCGTCTTTTTGTTTCCTAGAATTCTTTCCAGCGCTGAAAAAATATACGCTGAGGCGGAGAAAGCTTTATTGGATGGAAATGAGGAATTAGCTTATTACTACTTTTTCCGTTATGTTGATACCATTTCAACTGCTCAAAAGAAGGAAGACTACAAGAAAGACAAACCCTTTTATGACAAGCTAATTTCTCCACAAAAGTTTAAAAGTGCAGTGGAAAATTTAGAAAAACTTACGGTTAGTCTTCAGAGACGGTACAAGCTACTGAAAGATGCCAGTGAAATTGACTCTCGTGCAAGAGATAAGGAATACCATGAAGCAGCAGAAAATGAAAAGAACTTTAAGAATAGAAAAGGAGGTGTTGGGGAGGTGGCTTCAAGTGGGGATGTTGTGAAGACATCTTTGTCCAGTATCAAACGGAATCGTTAAAACGAAGAATGGAGTAGACAAACTTGACCCTGAAAATGCTGGAGTTACTCCTGGAGAGTTGAAGAATTTATTGGAGCAGAAAACAAAAAGGATACTGTTGGTGGATTGTCGAGATCAGCAGGATTTTTCGAATAACCATATAAAGCATTCCAATTGCATATCCATTCCAGCAACAACTCTTCAACAAGGGTATATTTTTGCTACAAAACACTCGCCATCATCAATTCAACAAATTAAAGAGATTGCTGTTTAACATTTTTTAATTTATCTTTTTCATAGAATGTCTGCCAACGGAATACTAACTACCCTTAAGAACCAAAATCCTGAGTCATACATGGACTGGATGAAACGTAGAACCTTTGATTGCATCATTTTGTACGACTGGAATTCTACTTTTGACCATCGTCTTCCTGCCCTCAGTATAGTTTATGATGCTTTAACAAAGGTATATTATTACTTAAAAATAAATATTTTACTACTTATAAGCGGTGGAAAAAGTAGAGAAAAAGTCGTCATTGTTCATGTCTGTTCTTTTTCAGTGGGATCAGGATCCGGGTAGTACCAAGGTCTTGGTTGTTCAAGGTGGTATGAAAAGTATGTACTATGCTTATCCCAACCTGTTGACGAATCCACAGACCGGGGTTCAAAGTACCTCCTCCTCCAATAAAATTAATGGAAGTTCTGTTGAAGTTGGAGACGTTGTGCGGAAGCTAGAGTTAATCTCATATCCTGATTTAGATTACAGTTCCCCAAGTGTACATAAACAGAAAAGCTCAGATACAAAAGAAAGCAATGTAATAAAAAATAATCTTAGTTCCGACGTACCTAACGTAGATAATAGGGGAAACACAGTTTAATTATAATTCTACTAATGTACATGATGTGCCAAAGATTGGTGGAATAGTACCTGTAGACCGTTCCACGAAACCGATTCGTTTGCCTGCGGGACAAAAAATTCCAAATGGAACAGCAAATGAAATAGCAGGATCAGAGTTTAATCAAACGGTAACGGAAGGCGTTAATAGTACTGAAAAGACTGAGTTAAAAGTCCAACAATATTCTAAGGCTCTCGATGATGCCATCGAGTCAACTAAGCGTGTCTTTGATAAAGAATTGGAAGTAAATGAACTGGTCGAAAGAGCGGGGAAGCAAATTGATGATGAAGACATGAAAAATCGACTCCTAGAAAAAGGAGCTGGAGGTTGAAAAGTTCCGGAAAATGGTGGAGATACGGGATGAGCAACTGGTAAGAACAACCGGTGCACGTAGGCTGTTATACAGTTACTAATGTTTTTGACGTCTTAATTTCGTTATTATCGTTATCTGCAGGTGACGTTAAAAAATGAACATCTTAAATATCTTCGAGAGGTTAAGGCTAAACAATATCTCCCAAGAATCCGCACTCCTCCAGAGGAAG
Organism: Homidia socia; assembly: GCA_036850745.1. Classification (NCBI taxonomy): domain Eukaryota; kingdom Metazoa; phylum Arthropoda; class Collembola; order Entomobryomorpha; family Entomobryidae; genus Homidia; species Homidia socia. The sequence continues at coordinate 4,915 of JAANSP010004627.1, forward strand.
AAGAAGTTAAAGCCAAGGAGTTGGAGAAGGAGAAACTGGACAGTATGGTCAGAGAAATGAGAAGGCTAAGGATTGAAGAGGCGGAACGTCGAAGTAAGGAGAAAGCTACGGCTTCTGTCGCAGATCTGGAAAAAAATGCAGAAAATCTATCCCGTCTCCCTCCAATACCACAAAACAATTCCTCTGAACCAGTTCATAAAGGCAGTGGAATCGGAACACCTCAGTTACCATCTATAAACAGTGCGTTGCCTCCAACAATACCCACATCTGCTTCTATTTTGAAGCCATCGTCAACAACTGGTCCTACAGTATCGTCAAGTTCAAGGCCTGCGTCCCAGGATGCGACAGGAGTCACTCGTATGAAATTGAAAGATGAGTCATCAGAGCCACCCCGAAACTCTGCATTGAAACGATCACATTCTCATCCTAACATCGCTCAGGTAAATGTGTGAAATAAAAGTTGCAAACTACGTTAACAGCACTGTAATGGCAGATTGCTAGTGTTATACGTTATCGAAATCTAGAGATAGTGTGTTAAAATTTATTTATTATTTATTTAAATTTTATTTTGTCATTTTATGAAAATTTTAGTCGCACGATGAAGACATTAGCAGTGAATCAACAGCAAATTCACAAATCCCAAGAATAAATCGAGGATTAAAACCTAGTAGTAATCGCCCATATGCTCCCGAACCAATGACGCCTAGAAGATTTACAAGGAATTTCGACGTCGTTAGTAGTGTAAGTCAAAAGTAGAAGTGATATTCTATACCATATACCTAATCTTTTTGTCAAGATAACCAAAAAAGTATCCCGTCCCCCAATATACGTTGGAATAGCGAATTTTGTTTCAGAAAGAAGCCAGTCCATTGGACTCTGAGAAACCTGACCTAACTTTCAATATTTTTCATTTATTTTCAGACTGAGAAATCTAAAACGGGATTAAAAAATCTGGGGAATACGTGTTATATGAATTCTGTCATTCAATGCCTGGCGCATACAAACAAACTTGTAGATTTTTTAAGGAAGGAGGAGTATTTGTAAGTACCTTAATTTACGAATACGAGAAATTAGTACAAAACCTTTTCCGAATATCGTTTTTGGAAACTCATGACACAATTTTCCACGTTATAGAAAAGAGTGGCATCCGTCAAGAAGTCCAACGAAAGGGGAAGCGACTGAAGAGCTCGCAGCAGCTGTAAAACAGATGCATAGTGGTCACAGAATTTATTTTCAGACTGAGAAATCTAAAACGGGATTAAAAAATCTGGGGAATACGTGCTATATGAATTCTGTCATTCAATGTCTAGCGCATACAAACAAACTTGTAGATTTTCTAAGGAAGGAGGAGTATTTGTAAGTACCTTTATTTATGAATAGGAGAAATTAGTACAAAACCTTTTCAGAGCATCTTTTTTGGAAATTCATGACACTATTTTCCTTGTTATAGAAAAGAGTGGCATCCGTCAAGAAGTCCAACGAAAGGGGAAGCGACTGAAGAGCTCGCAGCAGCTGTTAAGCAGATGCATAGTGGTCACAGATCCATTTCCTTAATTGACTTAAAGGTATAAAAATTATTTACTCTGACTAAAATTACACATTAATAAAACTCGTGGGCAATCTCTACAGTTTATGATGTTGAATTTGTTTCCAGAATGCTGTTGGGAGACATCATCGTAGCTTTTGTGGTTCGGAACAACAGGATTCCCACGAGTTTATCACCATTATGCTAGACTGGCTTCACGAGGAAATGAATCGGGTACAAGAGAAGACGCCTTTAAAGGAACAAAAAAACGACGGACTATCAGATGAAATTGCTGCTGACAGAACGTGGAAAGATTACAAAGTAATTTCCAGAATTCTTAAAATCGGTCAAGTTTTTGGCAGACAATAATTCATACATTTGTCTTTGCAGAAATCGAATGATTCAAAAATTTCTGAGCTCTTTTGCGGACAGCAAAAATCATGTGTAACGTGTGGAACTTGTTCCCGAGAATCTGTAACATTTGAGCCCTTTTTCATACTGTCTGTGCCTATACCATCCAATGGGAAAAAATGTGATATCCAGGTAAAACTTGTCAGAGTTTCTGCATAATAATATGCTTGTTTTACAAATAACTAACCAATTTTATGTTACCAAATAGCGGTGTATTGATTTCTATACGACACAAGAAGAACTTGTCGGTTGGAATTGCATCCATTGTAAAAAGAAAGTACGAGCTACAAAAAAGATAGACCTTTGGAGACTGCCTCCCTATTTAATAATTCACTTTCAAAGGTACACATTTCACCAATTCTACTAAACCATTTCACTAAATTTGTTTTCTCCGTTTTTTGGTAGTATAGACGTTTAATGTATTGCATTGTCCTCCTACAGATTTTATCTTGATGGCTACTGGAAGAAGAGACTCACCGAAATAGACTTTCCTGTAGAGAACCTAAACCTCAACTCCAAAGTTCTTGGCAAACAAAGTAACAATCATTCTAGTTACGAGTATCAGTTGTATGGCGTGTCCAACCATTATGGTTCGATGGACGGAGGACATTATACTGCATATTGCAGACAAATTGGAACTGGGTATGTATAGCAAATCAAAAATACGGTGATTTAGTGAAATTCTACTATTTCGATTGGAATTCTAATATTGAGTCTTGTGAACTTTTGGCTTTCTTACAGGAATTGGTGTAAATTTGATGATCAAGAGGTGCATCCAATCAATGCTCGAGACGTTTCGACTCCCGCCGCGTACATTTTATTTTACCAAAATCGTAATTACTAAGTGAATGTGCATACTTGTGATGTGCATTTACAGACAGCGCTTTAGTTTTGTTCATTTTGATCGCATTTTGACATTTGTTACATTTCGTATAACGTTATCTTTATTTGTCAATCAATAGTAGAGTAACTAATAATATTTAATTTTTAAATGATGATTAATGATTAAATTATATTTTATTCTGGCGAATTAAATAATTTTCCCGTGCGTTGACGTTGAATAGATGTTGGATATTGTATTTATGATTTTTTTTGATTCCAGTTATTATCAGTAATAATTTTACCTCCACGTTCGCTCGTTCGTAAGATAAATGTGAAATGAGAAAATTAATTTTAAGAATAATTTGTTTTTTTGTTATTTGTACAAATACATATACAGTTGTAGTAATAATGAATTGAAACTTATTCTGGTCATTCCGCGAAAAATACAATAAGAAATCTCAAACCTTTGAATTGAACATTACGTTAGAACGAAATGTATATTATTTTGTTTGAACCTGTATTGTTTTATTTTGCCCTGGATTTCTCATTAATTCGAAAAAAGATAATCTAAAGTAAGTAATAATATGTTTTGTAAGTAGAGGAAATTAATTCACTTACATCTATGTATTTATTACAAAACGTTTTTAATGAATGAAGGAAAGCTGTATTTGCAGTGAAGTGAAGTTTTTAATTCTATTGTTGACATTTGCTGACCGTTTTATAAATTATATAATTGGATGTACATAGTTATTTAGATGCATGTAAAATAACAATGGACTGAATTGGCATCAACAGCAGTTAGCAGGTGGCCATGTATTTATTTGCCTGGTATCACANATTTAGATGCATATAAAATAACAATGGACTGAATTGGCATCAACAGCAGTTAGCAGGTGGCCATGTATTTATTTGCCTGGTATCACAAGGTAAACTCAGTTTTAATATTTCTGATAAAAATATTAGAACTTTTTTTTCATATTTACAAAGCATAATACAGAAGTAGGAATAAAATGTTTTGGTAGTTGGCGTTTATGCAAGCTTATTATTGCATACTTTATAGTTGGTGATGGCAAACCACTATGATTGTTAAAATAGAATAAAAAGAAACAACCGATGACCCAACTAAACGTTAAATGATTTTAGTACAAATTATAAAATAATGTTAAATATTGACTATTTTATGACGTTCAGAGTTTAGTTTCGTTCTCACAGAATAAGTACGACAGGTGAGATGGGTGAATAAATCATGTCTACCATAACACATTCAGTAAAAGTCAAAGTGCTTTAACATGGCGATAAATTATACTAGAGGTAGGTAGTAACAAAAACTGTGAAATAATGGCAAACATAAACTTTAACTGGCATCTGCTAACTATTACAAACCTATCAAGGAAAGAACGGTTCCTGTTCGAGACACCGACCGAACAAGAGAAGTATGAATATTAATATGTTCATTTTTTTCTTAATACAATAACCAATCATTGGACATTTGGATACTGGATAGTATAGAGAATAAATATTATTAAATATAAATAAATTGTACGTTCAAAAACGTGCGTGCACTGGATAAACTAGTGAAGGTAAAAGAACTTTCTTCTTCTCTCGTGCAAAGACGAATGCGTGATCGATCACGGCGGTGAAAGCACGGTTGTTTGTTGCGCTACTTAATCGTAAAAGTTTTTGCAGGTGACATGATGAAACTCTGTATATTATAATGCGTTTAACCTAATACGAAAAATTATTTACACAAATAATGATATTTACTCGTTAATTTGGAGTCAAAGATTTTTGTTCTATAATGTTTTTTTCATAAATAATTATATTTAGTAGTAGCTATGCTATATTTAAAGACAGCTAAGAAGAGTTTGCGCGAAGAAGTCCTTGAGTGCTGCTTTGCGAATCTTTACGTCTACTGCTTGATGGACTGACAGCTGCTGGTGAAGTTAAACTAACGTTAGAGCTAGAAGCGGATATATGATTATTGGCAGATTGTTGGCCCTCACTCGTATTATCTAATCCATTAGCTAGCTTAACGGTTTCCTCTAGTGCGGCAGGTGTAAGCCATTCCTTGGGCAGGCATTTTTCTAGAAATGGGATGCATGTGCTCACATAGGCTAACCGATTTACCCATGTAGGTATCTCACGACCACAAAGTAACTACAACAAAACGCATCAAAAAGCATTGTGTAGAATTTGGCTTGTGAAAAATTGCTTATAAATATTATATCCAATGTACAACATTTTATTTAAAGGAAGAGCATTTTTTTAACCTGTGAAAGTTCACTTGCAAAATGGTTGCAGTTTTTGTTCATTAAATGGTAACTGATCCCTTTAAAATC
>JAANSP010004628.1:0-10010 GCA_036850745.1 Homidia socia
TAATAGTTTTTTATTGGTTTTAGGAGATACTCCCTACCCAGGATTATGCTGGTCTCAATCATTTGTTACTCGGTTGATCAATGGTCTGCGACCTGACTGCCCATCGTTTGCAACGCCGGAAATGTTTGTACTCATGTTAACTTGACAACAAATACCATATATAAAAGCGTAGTACATAATGTTTTGGATTTTTCCTGTACTGTTTTTCATTTCTAGATACAACATTATGCGTGATTGCTGGAATTTCAATCCAAAAGAGCGACCAAGCTTCACAGAGTTAGTTAGCTTTATTGACGTTGTCCAAAAGAAAAGCGAGGTTCCTGCAGAGGAAAATTTTGGTGAAAATAAATGATTCTGAGAACATAACTGCTTGCATTATTAAACTTTCAAGGAAAGTTATTTACTTAACATGAAAACACATTCATGGAGGTTCATCTCATTAAATTAAACTACCGTGTAATATTTTGATTTTCGACTACTATGCGTAGTTGGGTTTTGAGTTGTCAAAAATCAAAACGTTAAAATATTAAATAGTATTTGTTATAAAAATACTATTTGGTAACAATGAGTCCTTACGGCTACTGATCATCTACTTGTACTTGTAGAATATTACTTTCCTCAATACTTTACGAAATTATGTAGAAAATGAAACCAAAAAAATGCAGTAAAAATTTTTGGTATTTTCTACAATCCTTTTTTTAAAGTCACACTCACAATAAGCCCGAAAAAATTCCCGCTACGGCATAAGTCCAAAATAATGTATCATAAAAAATTCTTTGATCCCGCTCCGGCATCCGAAGGTGCCGAAAACATAAACAGTATGGAGGCCTGATTTATTGCTTTGATTATGTGCATATTTATTACGCTTTCCCTATTCACCATGTGGACGCAAATGCATGAGATCCTAAATGAATTGAAAATTTTAAAATAATACATACACAAAATTATCATTACAGTACAGTTTCATATTCTAAAACTATTTTATTGATAATCATCGAATTGCTAGCCATTTACTATTTTACCATAAATAGAAAAGAGAACAGAAGAAGGAAAAGACAGGGAAGAAAGCTCAGAAAAAAATTCTTAAAAACTTGTGACATGCTGGATGGCCCTGATGATTTAGGAATAGGTAAATATATTTGATATAGTTCCCTAACTTTCTTACTGACTACGCTAAACACAAGTAGCACGAAAACTTTGTTTGTGCATTGAAAGTTGTTTCTGAAAAAAGATGTATTTTTGTGATTTATTTACTTGTGCGCCAAGTGGGCGTGAAACTGGTAGTGAGCCTACAATCAACGGATTTTGCCATACAGAAATTTCAATTATTCAAGTAGCACGAAAACTTTGTTTGTGCATTGAAAGTTGTTTCTGAAAAAAGATGTATTTTTGTGGTTTATTTACTTGTGCACCAAGTGGGCGTGAAGTTGGTAGTGAGCCTACAACCAAAGGATTTTGCCCTGCAGAAATTTCAATTATTCTCTTGGAAATGAACTGACCTTTTAAAATGAAATATAAATAAAGAAAGCCTGATTCTAAAAGGTTTAAAGTAACCTCTGCCTGCCATAATTTTAATATACGGTCTTCTCCTACTCAAGTGCGTTCATTCACACAAGTATCATTTCTATATTAGCGGATATATCGTAAAATATTCTTTTGATTACTTCTTAGTTTGCCGTTTTCGTTTTAGAAAACGTCAAATTTTATATAAGTTTAACAACTCATAAAGTTCTTATAAAGCACAAACAGAAAAAATGCAACAAGAATGAACAACGAAACGAAATGAACAAATGAAAAGTTAGCCAATCACTGCCAAGGCGCGAATTTCAGATAAACTGACCAGGTACGCCAGCTAGCTGGTGGAGTATTTACGATTACGAACTATACAATAACAAAATCTGCTAAATCATCGTCTTCATCTCCATGTCATTCACGAAATAACAAAATCTGCTAAATCATCGGACTCATCTCCATGTCATTCACGTGTTTACAGAAACAAAAATCATTATTATTTTGTAAAAAAATACTAAATTACTGTATTCAGTGTAATAATTGCATCATAACTGATTTGAAGTGATATGACGCTCTAATAAGACTTTCTCAAACATTTTTTGAGCAATTAAAGTGAGAATAGTAGCATTAATTATTTTGATTCGTCAGTTTTGCGTTTGTTACTTGTTATCGTTAGAGGTATTTACGACTTCTGGTAAGTTTCAATTTGCAGTAAACAGCTTCTGAATTATATACCAGCATTCTTCTGGATATTTAAAAATAATGGATTGGTTGTGAAATCTTGGTTCAATATTTTGTTTTTATAGTTACAAGTTAATGAATTTATAACTGCTAAAGGTCAATTAACTATTTTTATACGAAATCGACAAACACAAAAGGAGAACACAGGTTGTTACGAAAAAAGAAAGATGAACCAGGACGATAGAACTAGAAGTGCTGTGGACGTGTTCCCGGTGGAGGTAGCAACATAATATTGTTACAACAACCCTATAATTATGTAGCAAGAAACTATGTATAATTATGTATGATCACTCTTTTCATTTTGAAATTGTTAATGTCATTTTTTGTCGTACATTCTTTTCAGGTTTGGGAGCTTGTTCTGGAGAAAGTGGATAACACGAGAGATATTCAAAACGTCATTAAAGCCTTCCCGGAACTGCAAGGTTTGTTTAAAGAAAATCGGTGCTCGTGGCTGATTGGTGATCTGATGCCACTGATCATGTCCAAATTCTTGACTGTTAGAGATATCATCTCTTGCCGTCTGGTCTCCAAGCGGTGGAAGAACAGCGTTGGAACCAGCCTGGAGGCTCATCCTGACCGACTCCCTTACAAGGCAAATCAACTAACCCAGATTTCGGAGCAGCACTTCAGTTACTCGCGTGTACCAAGAATCAGCACCAATCTGGGTAATCTCATAGCACTATGTGGAAATACAGCTAGAGATCCAGTTTCGGAGAATCCATTTCCTGGTCGTCATGTCATTGTTGAAGTTGGGATTGACCACCCAAAGATTTTCACGAAAGCCTTAGCCAATCTTGATGAAACTTTGCCGGTTCTGAGAGATTTTGGTCATCATGTCTGGTACTTGACTGTGGATTTTTTCGTCAAAGACGTCACGGAGGAGTTTTTTATTAAAACGGGATTAACGCCATTGTTTGAATGCTTATCCTTCCTACCAAATTTACGATCATTGAAAATCATCAGAAGGGGTCTCACCTTGAAGCAGCCAAGGGAATATAAGATGTCAGCAGAGATACCAATTGCAGCGTTTCCATTTCAGTTAAAGACTCTGGATCTGGCCGGTTTTTCTGCAGATGAAGATGTTTACGGCAGGATTATCAATGCATTTGGTTCTTTCGACGGAATACAACAACTTAAGTTAAGTACGGAGAATTGGAAGGAAAACTATACAGTCTATTTTCCTAATCTAACAGACGTGCGTATCTATATTCGTGAACAAAAAGAGCTGTACACCTTTCTTCGGCAGTTGCGTAACCCTCATTTGCTGCAAAAACTGAAGATTGGCGTGACGTCACTTAAAATTTGCAAACTACTTAAAATACTTAGTAATTCACCATGGCAAGTGGTATCACTTGAAATCGAGGCTGAAACAATTCGTGAATCCCAATTTAGCTCGAATACACTCTGTACTACCATAAAAGACCTAAAAATAACAGTTGGGTCTGGACTGGAAGACCTTAGCTTTGAGTTTTTAACAGCATTGCCAGAACTGAAGTACTTAACGGTATGTGACTACGGGTGGAGGGATCCGTATTGGAATGTTCAATTCAAAACGTTTACCGGCGAATCGATTTTCAGATTTTTGGTGGAAGGCCGAAAAGATTGGAATAATTTTGAGGACATTTGGGAGGAGCTACCTGAGCTCGAAATGCTAACAGTCTTTGATGGAGACGGTTTCACGTATGATATTTATCAATATACTAGAGAGTGTGAAGGAAATGTTTTTAAGTCTTACGTAGATTGCAGGGTCTAATTAGCGTAAATGTCGTTTTAGAAAATTCTCTTGTACATCTGAAACAATATTTTGCTTACGTTTAGTAAAGTATTTGGTAAATTAGGTATAAATTCAAGTAGCAAGAAAATCTTCATATTACCCTTTGGCAATTACCAACTTGGTTCTAGAAATTCAAGATGAAATGTATACAAAAGTTCTGCTGAAACGCTGTTGTTTCAGAATTAAGTTTTAAGAACCCCAAACTGTAATCGTATAAACTATTAATGTGTTGGCAAAGATTATTAATAAATTTATTGCTCTGTTTCAAACTCAATTTAAAAACATTTGTGATAACAACATTTATAAATACTTTTTTGCGTGGCATAAAACTACATAACGACATAACTCGTTGAATCATTTTTCGAAGTTAAATTTTGAAATTAAATCGAAATGCTGGCAACAAATGGTTTTTTAATTATCAGTATTTTTGTACGTAACAGAATGCCAACGCTTTTTTCTCTCTTGGTAGGGTCAACTCAACAGATGATCATGTTTCAGATTCAGGCTTACCTCGAATGTTGTTTTTAATAAATAAATTAGTTTTTGTTAAGTTTGTTGTTTCGTGGTTGAGACTTTTCTGTCGATAATGTTAATTGGATGTCGATTTTGAGTTTGGTAGTGCAGGTTACAATTTTTGACAAAAATGTGTGTTTTAATTTTAAAAACTAGGCGGTACGTTTTGTCATTGTACCCTACAGTGATCACTGATCATATCAATAAAATTTAAAGGATAAAATAGATTCCATGTATAACCACATGCATAAATTATGAAAACATGATGAAAACTTTCGGTTAAACAGGCTTATTGATTATCGTATTTCTGCCGAAATACGTTTTGAATTATTTTAGTTTTAAAAACTTAATGTTGATAAAATGCTCTAATAAAAATAACTAATATATAAAGTGATTATAAGAAAACATTTTTGAATTCAGAACTCGGGGCTGACAGATTGATTTAGTCAGTCGTAAGGACGTCCGAATAACATGAAATATTCTGATGCTCAAGCCAACGAGCTATGGGGAAATGCTGTTTTTAAATTTTTGTTTGTTGATTACAATTTATATTATTTTAAAAACAATTTTGTGAATTACTAAATTTATGGTAATTTAATCTTCATGGTCATTCTTATGAATTCCTCTGTATTTACTGTTGCAATTTTGAGACAGACTTGTAGCGCTAACTCGTCCAATAAGAACTCCGTATACAATCATATTAGCAGCAACATTATAATTATGCAACTACATATATATTAAATTCGGTTCTATACTGTTATTTTTACATAGCAGTCAGTATAAACAGAATTGGCACAACTTAACTTAATTTTAAATGGGCCCAAACAAGGTATAAAGGAGCTTTGAGCTAAATGAGAGTAAATTATTTACGTATTCAGCACTTGGTGTTGGTTCCCAATATTATCCTGAATGTTCAGGGCCAATGGCCATCATCGGCATGCCACACTCATCATCTCAAAAACTTGGTTCACAATCTGCGGGTACATACGGAATGTTTATATTTTTACAAAGAGCCAATCTTACCGAGTTCCAGGAAAATGAAAATTTCATTTTCTCAGGTATAGGCTCACAACAAAGTTGCAATGTGGTTGAGTTCTACAAGATAGGACAGAATTTTTGTTTCGAACAAAAGCCAATTTAGGGCCAAACGGCCACTACTGTGACTTTTTCCCAGAGAGTCCGTAAATTGGTGACCTTTACTGTTTATCTGTTCATTTCATCCTCTTGAGAGTGCCGCGAAATACCTTTCAAAACTCTCCAGAGCCGAGACAAGTAGACATTTCTATTATTTAATGAAATTCATTTAATTTTTAACATGTTTTGTTTTCAAAATGTACTTGATTAAAATGAAAATAACTATTTTTTCAATGTTGTTACAGATAGTGAATAGTGATAGCTTTTGTTGTACGGCTCGCACTGAGCTGCTTCACTTCCATCACTGATTGTATTCGAATTATTGGTGGGTTTAAGAAGTCGTTCTCTAATGAAGGAAGAATGAAGCCACCTCTTCATTGGACATGATATATTTAGATAATAGTAGTAGCACAAAAACGGTCGCATCAACTGTTATGATTAATCCAAAACAGAGTATTGTCAGGGGAATCCAGATGCATCTCGCTTGTTTCCGTTGCTTCATGATTCGTTGAAAGACTCGAATTTCGGTTTGTTCTAAGAAGGAGTAAAGCAACTGGAAGAAAACTCAAATTCATTTAGTAAACTCAAATGAAATCCCAAATTGTATGTTTTTATACAAGTGTCACCCACGTGCTCTTTTGGCATATGTGGGTTTGACGCTACCGTTGCTACCCACCAGCCGCATTTGCAAGCATTATGTGTGGAAAGGATTTGCTTGCATTTCACTGGGTCGTCGAATCCTGCGTTAACATACAGTATCTTGTTGTTCAAAGTAGCCCAATTGTTTCAACGTTCTTAAAGTAGAGCAAATTCTGATAGATTGATAAAGCTTGGTAATTTATAATCACCATAGCAGCCAATCAACTTAAAATAACATGAAGTAACTTTATTTCAGGAAGGACGATGTGCTATTCATAAGATCAATCCAGTATGCGAACACTAATTTACTAAATTTTCAGTGGCAAACAAGCAGGAGTATATGATTATATGGTGTTTTTATTTAGCGTAAAGATATATTATAACGTTTTTTTTCTTTCTCTTGAACTGCAGAATTTCATGATTCCCCAATAAAAAATTAGAGCTAGAACAGACGCAAAATTAAATTTGTAAGTAAATGAAAGCGCCAATCAGAAATCGGCTCCAAAATCAGTTTTTGTTTTAAAGTTTCCGAAATTGCTTAAATTTATTTCATCGGACCTAACCAAATTTAATGGTGTAGTTTTTCAAGTCCTTAAACATTTTCTGTGTATGTTAGAAATTTATAAGGATTGATAGCACAACCATATTTGATTTTTGTTTAGCAGTAAACGCCAAATAGAAATGTAAACACAGGATACGACTAAACGATACTCATTTAGGAAACGTATATACGGTCTTCGTGTTATAAAGCGTCATCATTTCTCTTTTAATCGAAAATTTCAGTTTGTGACTCGTCAAAAAGTAATTAAACTGCTTCAGATACGATGATCTAAAAAAATCTAAATTTTAGATATTTTGGATCATAATAAATTCAAAGTACAATCATCGGGTTTAGCAAATAATTTATTTTGGGATTGTTTGATTGGATAATGTCCTCTTTGATCATATTAAGCAGTGAATATGAAAAAGTTTATTACCAAACCAACGAATTTATGGCATGACGAGTGTTAAAAACAATTTGTTGAAATGGTGTTATGAAATATTATGAATCCTAATCCATCCTCCTCCCATTATATTAATTAAGGTTTAAACTTTTTTATTCAAATTGTCTAGCTTTAGACCGCTACTGGCGTCTTCTTCAGGGCCAACTATATTAGTTGAAATATTTATAATTACAAGACATGCGTGTAAACGTATCTTCGAGCGTTTCTAAACATTAGTGGAGGAGTTGTCAGAAACTTTTGGCAAGTGTTTACTGTGTTCTTATAGTGGCTGAGACATCTGATTAAATTCATATTCAAATATTGGGTACGTTTTCACGTTGCCCAAACAAACAGAAACGAGTTAAAAGTAGTTTTACAACAACAAGTAAAAAAGATGAAACATTCCATATTTTTAGTCTTCACACATCTTTTGCTATTTTCCCACGTTATCTACTGCAATGCGCATAAAGTACACCAACCACGTCACTATATAAAATTTTTGGGAAGTAAACATGGCCGTGTTCAAAATGTTAGCAAAATAGTCGAGTCGTTCTCTCGGGAAAACTGTATAGTCTTCGTAAATGTTTACCACCACGACGTAATATTTGAGCCAAAATTAAGTAGTGCAATTATATTAAGAAACTTTGCTAATTCAATCGATAGCTATGACCATAAAAATCCCAATTCTATATTATTTCATAAACGTTTGATTCCAAATAACGTAACTACACACGACTATAAATTGTGTCCAAAGTCAAAGTTTTTCAATCCACTGGAGTGGCAAAGACAGACTAACAATTTTTGTCTAAAAATTGATTACTTGAAATTTTCTTCAGCTTCTAAACCGTGGAACTGCCAAGTAAAGGTGAACGTTCTACTATTTAACAGTTAATTCAATTGCAAAAACGTACGCACGAGTTTTTATATTTGGGTCTGTCTCAACCCAAACATTTTCCAACATCGGTTTCATCAATTTTGATACAAATCGGCTTCTACGCTAAAACTGAAAAGGAGCGCAATCCACTTGTTCAGTACTGGATAAATGATAAAAAGCATGCATATGGTATAGAAGACTCCATTACCACAATTCGAAATGACCTTTTAATTTTGGTGAACGCCAATTGTATAAAAGTGGAGTTGGACTGGTATTGTATAATTCTGAAACCAATGCTACTTTTTAAACCACATAGTAGCGGGATAACGAGCTTCCCCTTTGAAATTAGTAGTATGTCTCTGGCATTGCTAGTTGCACTGGCTGCACGAAAACCATCGGAACACGTTAGCTTATATATTCCAAGATTCATGATGGAAGAAGGCCAAGGTAAATTTCAAAGTCAAGTATTTATGATCGCTGACCACATAGAACATTTTAAAACGAATATTTATCGTTCAATTATTAATGGAACAAGCCACGAGAAAGATGAGGTTTTACATTTTCGGATGGTATTTGCATCGGTAATTTTGGATATTTTTGGCAACCATTCACGGAACAGAGAATCAATTTACATGCGCGGAAACGTGTCAAAATTTCCTGTTTTTTTGCAACTGTCCACTGCACAATACACTGGACTTTCACTTTTAAACGTTCACGGCTTTGTTCAAGCTGCTGATCTACCTTTGCTACTTCCAAACAATTTCAGCTCATACGCTGCAGTCAGTTGTGGTAACCAAGGAGCACAGTCGCTTCTGTTTATTGAAATTGTTTCAGTATGTCGACCAAGTGTTTGGATTATTTTAGCGATTGCAATAGTTACGCAACTATACACGATTGAGCAGTTGGTCCATTGGACAAAAGGTACACAATATATAAGGTCTAGCTACAGACTGCTATATCTTATTAAGGTTCTGTTGGAACAAGGGGACCCCTTCCCAAACTTTTTTTCGTCGGTTACCAGATTAAAATTTGTAGCTGTAGGTGCTCTACTATCAGGACTAGTGATAAGTAATGCGTACAAAAGCACAAACGTTTACAACATTGTAACTCCGCGGCAAAACATGTCGTATAGAAATTTGACGGAACTTTTACGTGATAATTTTACATTTTACAGTAGACTAGTACCACCCTGGTACTCGGCGATTATATTTGGAATGACAATCTGAATTTGGAACTGAATACAGAGGAAAGAGGCGAAGTTAAATTTTTAGTAAATGGTTCTAGACTTGCAACAGCGTTTTTGGACAAAGTATCCTCTAGATATAATCAACCATTGAAAAATGGCAATAGGTATCTACTTTCTGACGAAGTGGAAGCTACTATCAATAAAGTGACTCACCATGTAAAGTCTGCAAATGCAATCAGAGAAATTATTGAATCGAGAAAATCTCTTCGACCTCAAGAGAAGACAGATTTGAGCTTTTACAAAGTTATTGAATTTTCCGAACGCACAGAGCCCCTGCTTGATACAGATTTTCAGTTGAGACAAAAGTTGATTGCAAAAAATGATTTGGAAATTTGCAAAAAAAGTGCTTGGATATTGCCAGAGTATCTTGCCAACAACATTGCTCTACACTTGAGACGACTTCAACTACATTCAGATGTCCTTACGCAAGACCTTATGCCATTAAATTGGGGACTGAAAATATATGGACTAGTACCGTCATTCGTTAAAGCTGCCAGGGATTGTATAAATACACCATCGTTTGAACCGGCCGCAGCGGGCCTATGCAGCTGTGTATTGGTTGTTCCGTCAAAAAAATCATCATCATCATCACTC
>JAANSP010004629.1:0-10010 GCA_036850745.1 Homidia socia
CGGGGAAAATATATTTTTAATAAAATATTATACGAATATACGAAAAAAAACAAGCGGAAAATCCCTTTGTTTTTTTTCGGGCGACAGGGAAAATTATATTGGATTAGGAATAGATAGATAGATGAGGGCATTCAAAGAATCTAGGCCACTGGGTAAAAACATCGCATAATGTTTTTTCCTGTATGCTTACGATGGACGGACGAACAGACGGACACATGCTAGACAAAGTTGACAGAATATAATTTTTTTGATCGATGTTTGTGTGTAAAGTCCGAAAACATTTTTTCCTTTCCTTTTATTCCCCGATGGAAATCCGAAAAAAGTATAATTTTGTTGAGAAATACTTTGGTGATAAAAATTTTTAGCAGAGAGAGAGAGCCTTTAAATACCTACCAAACTAATCGTCCTCGTCAACATCACATCACCCTTCTTCTCCTCTGTATGATTTGGTTGTCGTGTGCTCCTCACTCACTCACTAACAATGAGCTTGGCAAAAAATAATAACAATAAAAACTGGTTATGTGTGTGTGCGATGATGATGCATTAGACATTGTTGTTACATTTTTACAGCTGGTCAGCATTGCATTCATAGCGCAACCATCGTAATAATCATCAGTGTAAGCACGAGCAGTGCACACGCACCGCCGACTCTTTTATCATTACAATACAATAAATGTGTTTTATATGCTCTTACATGGCGTCTTTTTTATAGATGGACAACAACATGGACACAAGTTGTAAATGTAACGGCCACACAAAAAACTGGTTTTTCGGTGGATAGGATAATAATAATAATAAATCCCTATAGGTTTTTTATATATAAAAGGCACACGACAACAGGTCAACGTTGTGCATGGTCCGAAAAAAATCACCATTTAAAAACGAAAGGAAAAAAAACTTTTTACTGATTTGTTTTTTTCCTTACTGAGCTGTTTTGTGTTTGTAAGTTTCTGTATGGTGCGTGCTTAAACCGGTGGAAGTGAATGGTGATGATGGAGATGGACATGGACATTTGGTTATGTTGCAATCCTATTTACATTAGGAAAGGCAAGCATGCTGCTGCGCACTACTAATGATATAACTGGACGAGTGCGTGAGGTGGTGGTAGTCGACAAGCAAGAAAAACCAGTTTTTCATTCCGTCTTCACTACTACTGCAATAATCTTTCGTGTTTTCTTCAAGTGTCCATTTCACCGTATCAATGAAACAAGTTGATAGCAGCAGAGGCAAAACAAGGTGGAGTTGGTCCATTATTCTGCGTTTTTTCTTTATTTTCTCAATGAAAATAATGAATGGCCGATGCACTTGTAGGTAAAGGCCTTCAAGCGTGCTTTTACAACTCATCTTATTTTAAAAGGAAACTGACCAGGGTCTACTATGTATACCAACCACCCACCCATCCAATTTTTACATACCCGCCGCCAGCCGGTAATAAAAAAACAAGAAACTAATTTGTTCTAATAAAAAAATCTTCTGTTATCATTTTCATCTTGTCATCTTTTGCTTATCATAATTAACACACTTTATTGTACATGAGTGTCCGTCCACTGCTTTTCTATTACAGCGCAAAACAATGTTTTTAACAAAAATGGTTAAAAATCGTAAACAATCCTGCATTACTACTACTGCTGCTGCTGCTAATGATGACGCAATAATGCAAAAAAGAGGCACACTTGTACCAGTACCGGTGCTGTTCTTAATGTTAAACTACTGCCAGCATAATAATAATTTTTTTTCTCATAATATATTACACATTTTTTGTGATGCTACTGCTGGTGGTGGGAAAAAACTGAATATGTATATATGAATTGAAAGAGAGGACGTAAGCAGCAGCAACATTGCACTGACGACCAAGAACCAAGGGTCTGATCCAGCTAGCTCTCCATCACCGCATTTCAAAATTTTTTGGGAAGGAAGCAGGACCATGGAATAGAGCTGACGGTACAGCACCACCACCACCGTAAATAAATGAACATTACAACAACAGCAGTTGAGATGAATAAGAAGGAAAAAACGGTAAAGAGAGAGAGATGAATTATTGGTAATGGTCATTAAAACACACATCCACTCTCTCTTTCTATTTATTTGTATTGATCCAATGGTGGTGTTACTGGTCGTGTGATGATGATGGTGGTGAACGTGGAGAAAAAAAACACAAGGAGCATTATTATATTTTTTGAAAGGGATGTCGGATGTTGTCAAATGCACTGGTAGATAGGTAGGTATGTAGGTAGGGATGTTTTATATGAATATTATAATATATTTTTTTCCTGTATTTTATGCAGATGCAGGGATAGAAAACATTTATTTTTTTGGGAAAGGAAACATGCATACTAAATAATGTTCTGTTGCTGATCCTGATCACTGTATACACAGAGATGATGAATAATGGTGGTAAATAATACAGCAAAGTGCTTACTTCTCTCTTTCGCTCACTTAAGTTTTTAAGGCAACAACTTGAGCTTAAAATAAAATGCCCCATTAAAAACTCCAACGCATACACACAGACGAAGCAGAACAGGGCATACATTTTTTTTAAAGTCGTAAAAAACGTTACTTTCAAAATGGAACGATGAAATGAGTGCAGTGCAGTTGTGCTTAGAAGGAGAAGGAAGAAGAAAAAAGGGCTTAGGCTGGTAACTATTCTTATTATTATTATTACTTCCAGCAGTATTGGAATGGAAACGACGCTCACACGGTGTAAATCTGTCACACGTTTGTCAAATAGTAATAATAACAAGAGGCGCATACAAAAGTAAATAAAATCTACTTTAAGAAGATGTGCATAGTGGTAGCATGGTCCCTTTTACATTTTCTTAGAGAGGTCAAAAGTCAAAACGTTTGGTTTCTCGGTTGATGATGACTTGTTGGAGAAGTGGAAGTGGGGATGGTGACATTTTTGTTCTTGAGAAAATTTGTTTTTAACGAAAAGCGAACAAGAATACGCATTCGGGAATATGCATATTGTTATCAGAATGAAGAAGCATGTATGTATAATATTCATTAAAAAATGGTAATAAATATTGGCTGACTCATAAAGTGTAGCGACCCAACAAGGAACCAAGAAGGAGAAGAACTAGAAAAACGACCAGAGGATAAGTAACAACGTCCATAAACACATGCGGCAATTCCGCAGTAGCGACAAGTACAAAGAAGCAGGAGGACAAAAGTGAATTTAATTTCAGTGATGATTTTTTCAAGGTCGGACAAAGCAGATGAATTGGCAGCTTTAAAAACGTTTTTATGGCAATGATGGTGTCGTTGTTGGAGATGCATTCGTAATTTTTATATTTACGATGACAATTGTCGTGCAATTCACACGTGTTTGTTATAGACTTAATCAGAGGAGAAGAAAGAAAATTACGGGAAGCGATATAATATTTATGGATGCTTCTGGCTGGTTTCTGATAACGGCAAAGCGAACAAGTCGGCGTAAATAAAAAAAATGCATTACAAAAGTCATTTCTGATACTGATCGGATGACTAATAAAAATCAAATGTTAATTAAAATATGTTTATTGTTTATCATTGAACTTTTTATTTATTTCCTACTCCAATTCTTGTTTCATGTGGTCTCAGTCGGTCCCAATTTAAGTTTTTACAATGACGATTATAATTTTAATTTGCGTGTGCTGTGGTAAAGCGGCAGGTGGGAAGAAGTTAAGGTGTTAGACCTTTGGAACGTTATTACGTGACATTTGCCTAAATCTCAGTTGTCATAAAATTTTGAACAACTTCTTTACGTTTTTTTTCGCCTACCCTCTACACAAATAAATATCATGTGCAGCGCATTTTGGACAATGGCTAATTAAAAAATACCTACCAACTATTTATATTTATCATGCTCCTGCACTGCTGCTGCTCACATTATTGTGTACCTTGTAAAAGTTCCTGTTGTTGTTCTCCGTGTCGCCTTCGTATTTACAGAAAGAAAAATGTCACGTGTAAATATCATTAAAAAACAATATGACAAATTGCAAATTGGTTCGTCATACAGACAAAAAAATATATAAAGTTAACTTGTCACCACCACCACCACCAAATTTGAAACGACAACAGAAGCAGCAGTAACGTAACAAAAAAATATAAACTTATAATGGCTTCCTGCATTGCCGTTTTTTATTATTGATTCTCTGTATGTGTAGCCGCTGCCTGGCTGCTATATAAAAACTAGTAAAAAACTAATAGTAATAAATAGTAATAAATAACATTATGAGCAGAAGCGCAGAGTCACCTTCTCAACTTGCTCATTTTTTAACTGCTCAACAAAATGGCAGACCAAATCGCAAAAATTCTCAACCGTCATCATCCTGCTATAATTTTTGTACAATCGCGTTATGCTTGTTTTATTGTCTCGCATAATATGAAATGACATTTTGCTCTCCTTTAATTTTTCCACTACTCCCCTGTCACCATCCACTACGATTTTTTGTCATTTTATCAATATCATCAATCAACAGTGAACGACAAATGTCTTATTTCTGGGTGGCCAGGTAGTGGTTGAGCATCACTTTTTAAAAGAGTATGCAAAATATTTATCATAAATAAAACACAAGTGGCACCTGGCATGGTGATGAAGGTGATGATGTCATTTGCGTATTTTTCTTCTTGCCCTTCCAAGAAATCATATAAAAAATATCTCCTTTAGCAAGTTAATGTCTATTTTTCATGCTTATTTTGCTCGGACAAAAATAGAGAAACAAATATTGAGGATGATAACATTAATGGCGCCTGACCTCCTATTAGCGACAGTGAGGTCTTCTAAATAAAAAAAGACAGCAACATAACAGTATTGATCCCCAAAAAGTATGCCCTATTGATAATGACGATAATGTTTTGCGTTCTTGTTGCGTTGTAATTTCTCTAGGCATTTTGTATCATCATCAACACCACTACCACCGCACAACATGATCAAGTCGTCTTAAAAATTAGCTTGTTTCTTGCTTGTTCTTGTTCCGCTTGCACTCAAAACGTCAGCTAGCCTTGTATCTCTCTAGACTCTAGACTAGCCAGCCAGGAGTAGCAGCAATAGGTAATATTAAAGAAGAACAAGTGCAGTAAGCAAAGCATCATCCTACCCTACTACTACTTATATTATTCAGTGGCCATAAATAACCTGTAATTAACACTTTATGGGAACCGGATGCCGTCTAACATGGAAAATCATAATAATAGCTTGGTATATACAAGTATGCAAGTTTTTTAAGCATGCACAACATGCATACAAGCCAGCTTTTCTTATTCCATTTTTTCCCTCTTTCTTCTCTTTCCTATCTCTCTTCTACTAAAAAATGCATAATAGATAGCTAGGCATTTAAAACAAACGTTGCACTTGCTTATACTACTATTGCAATGCTTCTAACAATAAATAATGAGTCGACTAGTTATTCAATGCCCATCATGATGATGATTGTTTTTTCTGTTTAAAAAACTAACATTCTTTTCTGCGTTTAATGAAACTCCAATATTACTACTACCACATATGAGACAAGTTTATATGGATGAATGAATGAAACTATACGATATGTCTGTTACTGAACATTACCTACCCCTGAACGGCTGACTTTTTTTTTTAAAAAAAAGTTACTACAATTAAAATAATATACATTCCTTTAAGCTGCTAGAGAGCTAGCTGCTCCGACAAAAATCCAGTTTTTTCTCCCTAGCTCTTCTTCTCTAGTCTTGGTCTCTTCTCTTTAATAAGCTCCGTTAAACAATGACAAGTGCTCATCCTCCCATTTTCTCCCTCTCTCTCTCTCGTTGTCCTGCTCATCATATTTTTTTACCTTGTCCTCCTACAACTCCAACTCATCATCCTCATCACAAAGTTTGATCATGGAAAACGATCAACAAAGGAAAAAAATGTGCATTTACTTTAAAATAGTTTAGTTGACGTAATAATAATAACAATAATAACAGTGGCGGCGGTGTGGCAGCTTTTTATAATGAGTTTTAATCGGATGTGAGCTGTAGTGGTCACGCCGTTGCTGCTGCTGCGCTGCCTACCCAACTGAATGACTGACTACCTGCTTTCATGATATTAATCATCATCATCGGTAGCATCGCCAATCATTTATGTAATAATACAAAAATAACAAGTACCATACAAGGTAAAAACATAACTTGATTGTCTTGTTTGTTTTTTTTCACCTCTTCATAATATATTTCTGTGTGAGAACCAAAGAAAAAAAACACGTTGTCTTTTGTGGTCTCCTCTGGTCTGCTTTAAGGTGATGGCGATGATGGTGCCGTTGATGCTCAATGGTTCAATATTAAACAATGTCTGAGGAGCAGAATTAGAAAAATTGAGAAAACGGGAAATATTTAGCTAACAGCATTTACAGAAAAAAAGAGGAAAAAATGTATTTTTATGTAAATTTTTATTCTTCGGAAAATATACGTTATGTCTTGTTATTGTTATTGTTATTATTCCTTTTTCCCACTTTACTCGCTCTACTCTACTCTTGCCTTTTTTGCTCACTTTGCTATGCATGTATTGGACTTGGAAAAAATCAATAAACTTCTTCTTGCTCACTCAACAAAGTATTCTGTATATTTTATCTCTATTTTTAATCGGCTGCTTGGCTCGGTTGCTACAAAAATTCCAATATGTGATGATGATGATGTTGCATACATTGTTTGATGTGATGGCCATCACCTTTTTTATATAATTTCATTTTACCTGACTGATGATATATCCTCTCTCTCTATCTGTATCTATTTTAAATGAAACAATTTTTGTGTGAGAAGAAATGCAAGAGGAGTGTAAGCAAAATCAAACAAGTCAACCATGACGGTAAATACTGACCTCAAATATCATTTACACAAATCATCGCAACAATATATTTATTCTCATCCTTTTCTTCTGTCTTTGCGGATACATGCACGTTTCTATTTCCCTGGGAAACTTCTCACTGCCAGGCCACCGCGCCGCTGTTGTGTGTTTGTTAAAGGAAAAAGTAGAGAAGCAGACCACAAATATTAAGTATTGTTAAGTATCCTGGTCGTCGTCGTCGTTCGGGAAAGAGCAGGAGACAATCAAGAAAATAGCGCTCAATAAATAAAATGTGTGTATCCAAAGTAAATATTGATTACTATTCTACTTTTATTATGCATGTATGCATAAATACCCATCTACCTGAGAAGATGCAAAATACCCAGAGAAATATATTTTACCCCAAAGAAAAAAAATATTCACACATAAATGAACACACATACACACAACCATGCATACGATTTACCCATAGGATACTACTCTCTGATGGATGCTGGGATCCTTTTTTAGAATAGCCAGAGAAAAAAGGGGCACTAACTCGGACTCTTTTTTCCGCTTCTTCAAGCTCTCTTCCGAAAAAGGTCAAAATGATGGAATAATTTACATAATGTATTTACACTTGAGACTTTTTTCCCGTGACCATTTCTCTTTCAAAAGATACATCGGACCTTGCTTACCCTCTCTGTGCTTATTAAATTATACGAAAGAAATGGCAATGATATGAGACGGACAAAAAAATTTAAATTTTTCAAGATGACCCTTTCTCCTTTCTTTCAGCTTTTTCTGACCAACTTTTTTTCGGTTTAGGAAAAAGTCCTTTTGCTAGCTCACAAGCAAAGCAAAATAAAATTATGCAAGATGAAAACGATCTTTTAACCGATTCCCATCATGCATACAAACACACAAAGTAGACCAAGAGGAAGAACACCAGAAGAAAAATAAATTAGGCTGGTGGATTTCAGGAGGAGGAGGAAGAATAATAATAAGAATGCAATAGTTTTTCATGTCCTAGATTACCCATTCAAATGTATAAAAACGGTTTGCTTTTTACTCGCGCATTCCTTTTTTCGACCCGGCTCGGGTCCAAAAATGTCCATAATAATAATAATATTAATGTTAATAGTAATCACTTTACTCTTTCTTTTTAAAAACTGTTATGCACTTTAGTCATGCATTCATGTAAATTCTTGAGCAATCTACGTACCTGCCTGCATTAAAAGGAGTCCTCCTTTTTGCCTTCATTTAAATAAATAAATAAAATGGATGGATGGATGGACAAAGCTCTCTCTCTCTCTCTTCAGCTCAGCTAACCTCTTTTTTGTGTCTCCGGTCCGTCGTCGTCCACAATTCATATCATCTTGAAAACCTCATCATTCATTCATTCATTCATCCAATCCATTCATTCCCCTACGCAGAAAAAAGTGCACAAAAGTCCACACCGCTTACCCATCTACCTACCCATGCACAATTTTTTTCTCGGTTTAGTTATTCATCTAAAAAGCAGCTCACCATCATCACTATTATTATTACTATTTCTATCGTTAGAAAATAGGGGCAAAGTAAGAAGATGAAGAAACAACTGGCCAGGTAAGTTTCTCTGTGGGTTGGACTTGAATGACTGCATGTTATGCTCTCCTTTGAAAAAAAATATATTCATAAATGCAAATCAGGTTTAAAAGGAGTAGAAAAAGTGTATGCAAAAAAGGGTCGCAGTCGTCGTCATCGCTTGTCGTATCGTATTATTATTGTTATTACTTTAATGTACAAGTACCCAACCCAACTTGCACATGTATAAAAAAATCTTATTTTCTTTCTCTGGACAAGCCTTGCCAGAATTTTTTTCTCATCAAAAATATTTTTTCTTTTTTTTACCCAGGGTCCTACCTAACCTTATCTGAGGGGACATTAGCATATTATTATGTGTGCGCATATGATTATTTATGGAAGAATGAGAAGATGCTTAATTTTAAAAGTTGAAAACCTTTTTTTCTTCCTCCTCTTCCTCTCTCCTTCCGAATCATTCCCTTGCATGTATTTGCTATTTAGAAAAAAGGCTGCTGATATATTGTTTGTTATTATTTTTACTGCATACATATACCACACTGCACTTCTTGGAGAAGAGGGCCCTAAAACTTGAAATAAGGTTTTTAAGCTTTAGTTTTTTTGCAGCCAAGAATTTATTTATAATATATGTCAATTGTCCTACTAATGATGATAATTGTAAAGCTGAGGTGAAGAGAGAAGAAAAAAATGAAATGGTTGTCGAAAAATGAATTTACAATAATGTAAATTCACCGAATTCCTAGTAGAGTACTGGAGCATGATGATGGAGGAAATGCAAAAGGTATGGGAAAAAATGCGTACAACTATTATTATTATTATCGTCGTCGTCTTTTTTTGTTTGAAGATGAAGAGTCGACTTGGGTATATGTATTATAACAGGCATTTTATTTTTTTTGACCTCTTGATCATCTTGTCAAAAAGTACAAAAAGGAAAAAAGGCTGGGAGGACAGTACTAATTATACAATAAACATTAAATGAGTTTTTTTTATGTGCGTAGTCGATTTTAGTCAGGGAAATGGTTTTTTCACACGCCGGGCAATATAATGTAGATTGCTGAAAGGATAAAGACTGACTGAAATGGTTTTTTCTTCTTAAGAGCTCTAAAAATATATATTATTTAGCTTGGACTTACCTTGGGCGATTCTAACGGCAGGCATTTTAATCCTCATCTTGACTACCGAATTGGTGGATGATTGGATCAAAAGGAAGTGAGGACAACGGGATTGTCCTCAAATCCTCCTATCCTTTCTGACTGGTTAAAATATTTTTTTTTAATATTTTCTTTGTAGAAATGGTAAAACGAAATCACCCCTTTAATTTTGTCTTCTTCTTGTATGAACAATAAACACCAACTGAAACAACTGGGAAAACTCTTTTCTTCTTTTGTATTTTTACAGTTTTTCTTTCCCTGTTTGATTCACTTTCTTTGAAAATTTTTGTAAAAGTTTGTAAATTTTTTTTTCAAGTCCATTCATACATTGCCAATGTCATAATATTCATCTTTCTTTAATTGTTCTCCTTATGCAGAAATATTTTTTTAAATTCCAATTTTTATTTTAAAAAAAACATTAAGAAAACACAGGAGCAGTAATTTTTTCCCCTACTTTCTCACAACTACAGCAGCAGCTACATTATAATTTTACAACTTGAATGATAATTTTGCATCTCTGC
>JAANSP010004630.1:0-10010 GCA_036850745.1 Homidia socia
TAGAGAAGCAGGCAACATCACGCTAAAACACAATTTTGTTTCTCCTTTCTGTAAAACTGTGTTAATTATTAAACATTTACTGCAGTATTGTTTTGTACTTTACTGATCAAGAATCTAAGAAACATCTATATATATGTTTTTATATATTTTACCATTATTTTTGTATTGCAAAAATTCAATTACTTTGTATGGAGAAAAAATAAATACATGTTGATTGTTAAATTCGACAGTGTCTAATATTAATTGGTTGCGATGTCTAATTTCAGTAGTAAAACATCGTAAAATGTAGGAAGTTGGACTTTTGATTTAGTGCACTGTAAAGACATTCAGATTCGGTTGCATTCAGGCTAAAAGCTGATGAAAACGTATGTATAAAAAATATCGTTAAAAATTCAGCGCATTTAAGAAATCAGAGTGTATAGGTATATATCTAAATTTTGGTATTCCAAGGGATTGTTTGGAGTCATAGAGTCATGACTGTTGTACATATTTTGTCGGCCTTATCGAATGGAATAATGGTTAGTGGAAAGCCGGTTTGCATATGAAAAAGTTTGCTACACTCCCACTCCAAGTTTCCTACAAAACATAAACTATTCACCTAATTTGAAAAGTTTCCCAATGACATTTAACTTTCGAAACAACAAGATAGCATACATATTCAAATTTGTAGTTTGACATGCCTTTTTGAATCAACAACAAGAAAGTAATGTATTCTTATCGTTAACATTTCATCATATAAAATTATGAGATGAGAAGCGGTGGTAACAGAGTATAGGGATACACTTGGTTTTGTATTTTGTACCTAACATCCACCAAAAACTTTTTCTTGTTTTTCTAACAACAAAACCCTTGTTTTCTGATTTTGGTCATTTTGGTTGTTAGTCTGCTGGTCTGAAGCAAACTTTATATTTTGTGGTAGCAACAAAAAATTTACCGAGGTTCAAGAACACGCGCATATTTCAAATTTCTAACAAGTTTGTTCTTGTTGTCTCTGGCAAGAGCGCTGCAGAATTCTCCCTTGTTGTGTTGCTTTCTCCTATTAAAGTTCAAGTACTTGAGTTTTTCTCTCCTTAAAATATTTCTAAACCTTGTCCATAACGTAAATCGTATAACTTTCCAATCTCTGATGATGCAATACGCAGTGTCACTAGTCACTACGCGATTCCGTGCACGAGTGTCTGGTCTAAAACCAAAAGACCATAGCCATAAAATATTTTGGAGGAAAAACATTGGTCTGTACTTTCCTCCCATTCCCTTTGTTATTTCGTCTTGGCGTGTGCTGTTAAGCCTGCTATTACTACAACAACTACAATGATGGTGACAGCAAAGGGAAAGCGAGTGCACAAAAATTACTTGTTGTACAGGCGGTATAAACCAGGCTTTTCTTTGTCTGAAACGATCGCGTAGCCCATTGGAAACAAAAACGTTCCACCGTTTGCTTGCATCAGAAAATCCACAGTGCAAACAAAACTAATGATTGATATAAAAAAGCTTCTGGTAATAATGACACTCCACAAGGATAGTCTGAAGTAATGACACTCCACAAGGATTCGATACCATGCATCTTTCCAGCATTTCCATCTTTGTTCAATGTAAAATAACAAAAAAATATTTTTACTGCTTTTTAAAACCTGAAAGTAAAGCAGTATTTTAACACTGCTATTACGTTGTGCATAGACAGTAGATGTTACCAAATTACTCGGACAGTTTTGCAAGGTATTCAGCACTTCGCTCCCAGCATGAGACACCTGAGTTGCAAAGTATGTCAAGTTGAAAACTCGGAGGGATTACGCGGTGAAAGCAATGTAGTTGTACAATGTTTGCACTGCACTTGAGCTTCTGCTTGGAGACATCCATTCGAAAAGCTACAAAAACAAAAAAAAATTAACTCAACTTAGCTAAATGGCGATTACCACAAGGAAATTTTAATTAAATTATCCCATTAGAATTACCAAATGCATGTTTAGTCCATAGCAACTTAAAAACAATGGAGATATAATGTTTGCAATTTAATCAAATATATAAATTAATTTCATGTAAGGATTTCGAATCATTTCCCACCAAATTTGAATGTCGTCTTTCCGAAAACATATTTTGCTGCTTGCCAGAATGTCATTGCTTAATCGCTGTGATGAAGATGCGCTAATTGTGTTTTTATTGCCTAGTTGTCAGTCTTAATTTCCTCATAGTAAATTTAAAGTGTATTGGTCATCAAGCGACAGAAAAGTAGCACGTGAACATCTCCAAAATTCCAAAGCAGCAAAAAATAATTTTTCTCCAATGATCAGTAATGCAGCCAAAATGTTGACACGGGGAACGCCCGTTGGGAAAATGCATTTCCAAGGGAATGGTAGTAGCGAAAGTAACCATCGCAAATGGCCGCAAAACTTTTCTCTTTGCTCTCATAAAGTATTTTAGATAAGTTATGATTATCATATGCTACATTTTCCAAAATCCCGTTTAGCATTATGCAATTTAAGGAAATCCAGCCAAATTTTACAAAATCACTTAAAACTCTGGAGCATGTTAATGATAATGCTGATGACTGCTGCTTTTACTGTTCTTGCTTTTTGACAATGCAATTTGCCGATTGAGAATTTTCAATATAGGGAGAATGAAAACAAAGATACAATGTTAAAACTTCTGTGGTCTGTTGAATAAGCTGAAGTATTTTATGCTTGTTGTATTTCAGATAAATGTATCGATCGGGAAGTCAACCAAAGGTCAATTTATTTACTTTGATGCCGAATGTCAGGTCCTATAAAAAATTACTTACATGAAATACAGCAGTATTTCTATATCCAATTACTGCAATGATAAGAACGCTAAATCGTTCCTGCTGGGATTGGTCTTAAGAGTAAATGTAATAATCTTGCAAAAAATTTTTTAAATTCAGAGTAAGACATGTGAAGAAATATGATGCCAAAGTGGCGGAAAAGACACAATGAATTCAAACTTTTCTGAAAGAAATTTGCAATTTTTAACATGGCAGTCATCTCAGTTCATAAAAATGAATTTGTCGAAAAAGGGTTCCGGATTTCTGAAGCAAGATCAACTGAGAAAGAAAAATCACCTTTTTCAAATACTATTAATATTTTTCCAAGGCATTTTGCAGTTGCAAATGCTTTGAGGATAGCCAAATCGATAGTTGTTATCACCCTCATCTACTTTAGTTTTTAAATTATAGCCCATTTCAAAATTTGAGTGTGGAGTTTTTCTTTGATGAAATACACAAAATTTGTTGGGATTGAATGAAATAATGAACCTCTAACCGCTTTTTGCTTGGGAATATTTGACGTGAGTATTTTTTTCTCCAGCCCGAAGGAAATGTCTTTAAATAATTAGTTTTATTACTTAAAGTTTGCAGATGTTGGCCCACTCACTCACAAAGATTATTTTATTCATTGATTTATTTTTTTTCGCCGCCATTTTCAACTCATGTACACGACACATCCTAGTTATAGCATGTTTATACAACCGCATTTGCTTGCAGCAAAATTATTTAGGTGGTAAAAATAAATCGTGAACAACGTTCACGATTAAAAAATTGTAAAGTGTGGCAATGCGTTATGATGATATGAGATCAGTGCAATGATATCAAAAAACAGAGAAGAAAAAAGTACTGACTTGACGTAATAAGAAGCGATACCTATATTATTTGGTCGGTTATCATTATCAAATGTATCAAGTTTGTTTACCCCGTTTACTCTCCCTTACGCAAAAATCTTCAAACTACACAAATTTCCTATCTTGATCCAAAGCGTTTCGCAGCAACACCTCATTTATTGGTTTAATCTCACTCTAGAGAGGTTAACAGAAAAGCTAGCTGTAATAGCATTGACAATTTTTTCATGTTAAAGCTACGCAAGGACAAATATTATAAGAAAACGTAGGATATATAATGCTTAGAATAAATAGTACCTTGCTCGTTCCTATTTGAGCCAAGAAATAAACAAGTAAATTACTGCTTGTTATTTCTTCATGATAGTACTTAATATGTTGATACCTACTTGTTATAATAAATAAATGTATATGCCTAAACTACAGGCATACTCCCTTTCAGTTTAATATCTAAACGATCAAAAAAGTATGGCAGGATAATGGGTTATTTTTTCGTTATGATGATTCTCAATAGAAATTTTTTTCTGAAATACTGTTTTTGCTTATTCTTTAGCGTTCCCGCTGTACTCATTCTCGTTACAAGCATGACTGTTTGTTTGTCTAAATATTTTTGTGTGCCTACTAGGTTTTATTAAGGCAGTCAAACCCTGACTAAATTCCCACGGTGGTGCATAATGCTGCAACATTGAATCAATCAGCTGTGTAAAGGTAGAAACAAAAGCTGTGTATGAATTCAACAGTTAAAATATTATTTTAATTGGCAGGTGCCCCAAAATCTAACATTTTGCACCTGAAACCTTCTTCTGTGACTAACATCAGTCAGAACAATTTTAAGTATTGTACAATTAATGGTGATAGTGGTAATAGTATAGTGTATAAAAAGAAATGTATGATATGATAGTAACATGTAGAATGAGTAGCTGGTTTCTTAAGCCAGTCAAACGCTGACTAAATTCCCACGGTGGTGCATAATGCTGCAACATTGAATCAATCAGCTGTGTAAAGGTTAAAACAAAAGCTCTGTCTGAATTCAATAATTAAAATATTATTTAAATTGGCATGTGCCCCAAAATCTAACATTTTGCACCTGAAACCTTCTCCCGTGACTAACATCAGTCAGAACAATTTTAAGTATTGTACAATTATACTAAAACGACATTTTCGAAAGTCAAATTTTACTTGTTAATTGCTCTCAGAAATGGGCCCATAACTCCAGTTGTAGGACAGTTAGAGTTATGAAAATTTAAATACTGCTAGGAAATGGCTTCAACTTCAAAATGTTAGATTTTGAGAAAAATCGGAGATGGTTAATGTGCATATTTATCTGACTAAGTAGTACTTCCGTTCACGCGGTTCTAAAATGGATTGAACTTTAAAATGTTAGATTTTCAGAAAAATCGGAGATGGTTAATGTGCATATTTATCTGACTAATTGGTACTTTCGTTCACGCGGTTCTTTCCAGGTTAGAAAAAAATCTTCCCAACCTGCGGAAGTAGATTTCCGGGAATCAATAAAAGAACGCACTTTTGAAATAAATAGAGGCTGCTATGAACTAATGTACGTGGTTTGTAAAAATATCGGCTAGTCCCGGCAAAGAAGTTGACTTGAAACTCCGGGAAGATTTTACACACCTGCTTTGTTTGTTTACATATTTTACCAGTTTCTACTTTTTCATCGCTAACATGAAATTTGTTTTTTGGATTAGTTGCGCATGCATTTTCAAATTTGAATACCTTAAGTACCTAATAAATAAAATACTTTTGGAAAATACGTATCAAAGTGGCGAAACAGGATTTTTTTCATGGAACTCTGTTTTTGATGCGAGAAAAAAAGCGAATGTCATGAAACAAAAGTTAATTTTGTTTATTCGTCTGTTATTTTCAGTTAGTTAGGAAACATCTATAAATTCTCCGTTCAACTCCGACTGACATCATTATATGTTTGGCTTTGGCGTATGGAATAATTACGATTAACAATGGGCCAATATATGCTTTCTTTTTTCTCTGTTCTTTCCTCCCCGGTGAAATATGAAAAATGCAATTTTTACAGAGACGGACAGACGGAAAGCAGGTCAATAGCTTTTTCGCTGAAGAAAGAGGAGAAAACTTTTTACAAAAGATGCAGAGTTGTTGCACTGTGATGATAATAGACGGGACGGGAGGATGAAGATGAAGGAAAGTGAGAAGAAGAACATCTCTCACTCCTCTTCCAATCCAACTAATCCAACATTATCCAAATTCCGTCAACACGAACACGCTCTCTCTCTCTCCTCTCTCTGAGATTGCTTTTCTCGAAGAAATAAATGCACACAAAAAAATCGATATACAACTCTCACTCAACTTCATTTTTTTATGCTAAACAAAAGAGGTGAGCGTTTATTTTATTTCCAACTGAAATTTCCATACTTTATTACGTGGACTTTTTAACTACATTTAAACTTCCATATTCAAATGTGTTCATTTTTAAATATAAAAAGCTAATATTATGTAAATACTGTATAAAAATAGAAAACTGTTAATGTGTTAATAAAAGTGTATTATTGTTATTTTTGCGGCTATTTTATTTTAACACTAATGAACATATTACATTTTAGTTTTACTATTTTGACGCCAACTATTAACGACCTAAAATTAACAGGATTAAAATTTATTAAAAACTAAAAACAATTGCTATTTGCATTCGCATCTCACCCCAAGTATACTATTTTAATAAATATGTACATTTTATACGTAGAATCAAGTTAGTTGCTCACCTCTATTCATTCATCATCACACGAAAGAGGATAATATACACAGTGCATGCGTGCGTGCAACACAATCGTATTCTCGAGAATAGCGTTCATATATACGGCTCAGTAACTCCAGCAAGGTAAGTTCTGTGGAAAGAGCTTGGTAGAACAGCAAGGTAGAATTTGGTGATTTAAGCATCCGGTAAATTCCGGTATTAAGGATTTGTATTGAGGAAGCTTTCATCAAAGTTCGAGCCGGCTGTTAAAATGCAGTTTAAATTTTTGTAACCTATAACTTAAATTGAAGCCAATGAACCAAACTAGGCTTCTAGTTCGGTATTATTTTAAAATTTTAAATGTAACTAACACTAAAAAACGAACAGCAAATAATTTTAAATATGGGTAAAATTTTAAATTTTAAGCTATAGTTTGCAAAAATTGGTTTTGATTTGTTTGCAAAAATTCAAGACAAGACTTCTCATCAACTCCATTTTAACAGTCAATCTATCCGGCTCGGACGTGAAGCAAGCTTCCCTTTTGACGTTTCCCGAGGCCGGCGCGACTGTTCAGTACAAATCCTTCTTCAGCATACATTTTTAAAATAAACGTCTGTTAATTCCCTCTACTATTATAAAATTTAATTTTCACAATTTTTGGTTTTAAAATTTTTTCTAATTGTTAAGTTATTTGCAAGCCCCTGTGACAGTGAGTGAAGTACTCAATTTATACAGCATATATTTTTAAAATAAACGACTGCTAATTCACTCTATTATTATCAAATTTAAGTTTTACCATGCTGGAGTTAGGATACTGAATCTATTTTTTTTGTCATGCTAGAGCCACAAGTTTACCGCGCTGGTGGTGGGGTTCCCTTTCTGTCTCTGCCCAGAAAAGCTATATACGTATTCACTATTCACTTCTTCTCTCTATCATTCGGTTCGAAACACATAATAGTGTACTGTGTAGCAGCAGCAGCTCAAAAGCACAAGCAAGCAACAACGCATCAAACAGAACAGGAACAGAACTACCATAAAGCATAGCACAGAATAGCAGCAGAAATACACAGAGAGAGAAACAGAAAGCCGCCGCCGACGACGACGACGACAAGAAGAAGCTCAAAACACAAAGAAAGGAGCGTATACAAAAAAAAGTCTCCTCCACACTTTACTCTCTAGCTCTAGCTCTACTATCCATCCACCATCAACCAACCAAGAAGATTATAATTTTTTTTTGGATTTTGATATTTTAAAAAAAGTGACCACCACAAACTAACAAGTTATATATTCAACAGTTAACTAAAAAAAACATCTCGTGCGTGTAAGTGTTATTATTATTAAATTTTTTAAGCATAAATTGCTAACTTTTATAAACTGTCACACGGTTCAAATAGAAATTTCTTCACCGTCACCACCAAAACCCAGAGAGTCCATAATTAACAATTAATTTAAATTTATCTATTTACCACAAATACAGGTCAACAGCATCATCATCAAAACAACATGACCGACTCCGACCAAGGAAGCACAGCAGGCTCAGAAACAGGCGAGGAGTACGTAGTAGAGAAGATCCTAGACAAGCGTATAGTCTCAGGAAAGGTAGAGTACCTGTTAAAATGGAAGGGCTACGGTGACGAGGACAACACTTGGGAGCCGGAGGAGAACTTGGGATGCCCTGACCTCATCGGCGAGTTCGAGCGTCAGTGGGAGGAAAAGGAGAAGAAGAAGAAGGCGGAGAGGGACGCGAAGAAGAGTCGGGAGAAGAGACCTGCAACCAGCGTCCGTTGACGACTACAGCAGCGAGAAGAAGGAGAATCGGAGTGCTCCTTCTGCGACTGGGCCTAGTGGTGGTGGTGGGGGTGGAAGTGCTGCTAAGAAGCCCAAGACTGGGAAGGTAATTAATTGTTATTCTTTTTGTGTATGTACATGTTTACAATTTAAGTGACTAATCCCTTAACACTTTCCATGTAGGAACCACGCGGAGCAGCAGGAGGAGCAGTCTCCTCAGAGGTGACAGGTTTCGACAGGGGCCTCAACCCAGAGAAGATCATTGGCGCTACAGACTCCAGTGGGGAGTTGATGTTCTTGATGAAGTGGAAGGACACTGATGAGGCGGATCTTGTCCCGGCTAGGCAGGCTAACGTTAGATGCCCACAGGTAAAGTATTTGATTTCATCAGTTATGATGTGTGTAATTTATATATGGGACAGAGTGTTATTATTAAACTCATTCCGGGTCGTTGTTTTGTTACCATGAAAACACAGGTGGTGATCAGCTTCTATGAGGAGAGGCTCACCTGGCATACCAACTCTGCTAATGATGACGAGTAGAATGGGTGGATACAACCCAGAGAAGATCATTGGCGCTACAGACTCCAGTGGGGAGCTCATGTTCTTGATGAAGTGGAAGGACACTGATGAGGCGGATCTTGTCCCGGCTAGGCAGGCTAACGTTAGATGCCCGCAGGTGAGTTTTGATTGATTTCATCAGTTATGATGTGTGTAATTTATATATGGGACAGAGTGTTATGATTAAACTCATTCCGCGGGTCGTTGTTTTGTTACCATGAAAACACAGGTGGTGATCAGCTTCTACGAGGAGAGGCTTACCTGGCATACCAACTCTGCTAATGATGACGAGTAGAAGAATGGGTGAAGAATGGAATAAGAGTAAAGACTACCGTTACTAATACTAGTACTACGGTTAAAAAATTAGTTTATAAAAACTCTTTATCTTTCTTTTTTGTATTATTATTTTGTGTTTCTCTGAGTGGATGGATAGAAAGAGAGACAGTTACTGCTGCTGTACACGGGACAGATCTTCTTTTTTTGTTGCTCGTTTGTCGACGAATTATTACATTTATGTCATAAGTGTTCTTTTAATATTGTATGCTACCTGCTCGTATGTCTACTTTAATTATTACTTTAAACATAATTATCATCTCTATCTATCTATCTCTCTCTTTTCAATACTTTAAATAGCAAACTATATAGTATTTTGTTAATATTTTGAGAAGCAGGAGAAATGATTGATTTCTCTATTCTGATTGATTGAAATTGTGCATTTTTTTCTCTCTATCTCTTTTCTTGTGGATGGACAAAAGTGTTTAAGTATGAGGAATAATTATTAATTAGGTATGTTTTACTGGGTAAATATATGTACACTTTTTTTGTATGCGTGATTGATTGATGGATGATGGATGATAGATAATAAATATAAAAACGATTTGAAAATGAATGATTGTTTTTTTATCGCCGTTTTGTTTGTTGTTTCATTTTTATTTGGTTTTTGGAGTGTAAATGTGTAATAATGATTTTTAATACAGAGGCAGAGGATGAGAATGAGAGGAGGAGAAGAAGAAATGGAATAGCAGCAGCAAAACTAAATAGTAAAATGAGTGATTACTTTTTTTGTAGAGTATTTAAGTTGATCGTTGTTACTTGGATACTATATTTTTTCTTATTAAGTAGCACGAATTTAGTGCTACTTACTGTTTTTGTCATGTGTGTCTGTACGGCCTTCCGGCCTTCCGTCCGTTCGCGCTATAACTCCTTAACGCTTTCACCGATTGACCTCAAATTTTGCATACAGGCCCTTCGCATCAAGGCCTACAAGCCTATTGATTTTCAAAAAAATCCGACAACCCTTAAGGGTTTTATGAGCC
>JAANSP010004631.1:0-10009 GCA_036850745.1 Homidia socia
CATATCTGCATAGGTAGCAGTAGTTTTATGATGTGATGTTCCATAAAAATGCTAAAAGCAAGGCGAAAGGAAAGATAAGATGGAAAAACGTGCTCTCTCTATCCTGCTCGTACTACGCTCGTCCAGCCGCTGGTTGTTATTATGATATTATGCAAAGACCACAACAAGGCCGGATTGTATAATAGGATGAGCGTATAAGTAGTTTTACAAAGAGAAAAAATAAGTACACTGCGACTACAGCTTTCACAGTGCTTGCTTGCATGTATGATAATGATAATAATTCAAGAAACGGTGACTTCTCCACTTGTCTTATCGCTGTATTTTTAGATAGAGAGAAAAATAATGATGCTAAATGTATGGTTGTGTATTTATATTTTTCTACATTAAAAAGAATAACTAGCGAAACCATGCTCTAATTTTGTCCTTCTACCATTCTATATGGGTGGTATACCTTCTTGTTCGACAAAGTCATTTGGATATATATTTCCATCCAAACATTCACGACTGAATGAAACTGACTGACAATGAGCTCCTTCACCACCACCAACAACTCATGGCACTCGTTGTGCTGCTCGTAATCAGAATTGTAGCATTCTGGCTTTCCTGCGTATTATTATCCTTCCAGTTACTATTTTGTTGGTTGTAAGGATTTTTTCCACAAGCATTAGTTTGTTGTTTCGTTTAGAATGCAATAATAAATCCAAAACCTCCTGCATAATGCATAACACAACTAACTAGATTCAGCCTGCGCATAGATAGATGCATGCATAGCTTGTCGTACACGTTGTTATATACCATATACCAAAGAGACACAGACAACATATGCCTGAGCCAAAACAGAAGAGACCGGAGCAGCACACATAAGGTAAAGTTTCATTTGGTAGCTTTGAATAAATGGAAAATATGAAAAGGGAGGAGAAAGTAAAAGTAAACATACACACAAATTTAACATTCCTTTTGAGGAGCAGCAAGCACAATAATGTAATATAGGCAAAGCACAACATCAACCAGAATCAGAGTAAGATCCTTGGACTTTCTCTACCTAATTTATTTACAAACATACATACAAAAACACACACTTGTACCCACGAGTTTCAGCTTTGCTGCGGAATTAGAACAAATGTAGTGAAAACGGCAGCCGCGGTGGTTCAGAGACCCTTTTCTAATATTTCCTGTATGAAAAAGGCACAATGGCAAAAGCTAAAGTATAACTAATATGCATACCTAATATGCAATGCATGTGTGCGTTCAGGCTCCTTTCACTTCCTGTTTGAGAGGAGCCCACACACACACACGTATTACTGAGCTTCTATTGTTCCATTCCAATAATGGTCTGTGGTTGGCGAATAAATGAGGTTAGTAAGTAAATGTATGCACTAAACACATGTGTACTCCAATACGCCCCACTACAATCTTAGCACGTACGCCTTTAGAGACACTCCAGATAGTCTCGTGTACAAATAAAATATATAGAGTATGTAAATACTATAGCAGTAGGTTTTTTTTCAAAATGAAATGAAAATACATATGTGGTGGAAAGTTTGCTTTCTTTGGAACCGATCATCCATATACATGAAACCAGGTTCATATTATGTAGTTCACTGGTCTTGTCTTTAGGGAATACAAAATAATAATGTCTTGTTCTTGCTTGCTAAGGACTACGACGAACGCTTGCTTTCTCTTTCATAACCACCAAAATAAAAAATAAATTAGAATACATGCAGACTGTTGACATTGTTAGTCTTATACATTTTTGTATACTTGGCGTCGTTTTTATTATGGTTTGCAGCTGGTCTCAAAAATTTCATTTTTGCGAATTTTCAAAAGGAAAGAATGTATTTTTTTTTAGGTAATGAATATGTCTCGGTTGGATTTCCTAAGGGACTTTATAGCAACTGCACACAGAAGAAGCACACGCTGTACGACAATACGATGCAGAAAAGTTGTAGAGTTCTTTTAATCCAGTGCGCAGTGCAGTTGCTAATTCCAACTAGTCATTATTCCTATTAAAGTCAAGTCGTATTATCCTTCCATGTACTTATTAGTGTAGCTTTAGTAAATTAGTTATTATGCGGACCTATTAATATATAAAATGAAAACAAGGAAAAGCTTACTAATTATAGCAACTCTATAAATAAATATCAATGAATACACGCTAAGCTGCTATTTCTGATTACGTCAGCTATAATAATATTAAGGTAGCGGTAGTATGCTCGATAAGTCAAGGTAGGCAAGTATAACAAGCTTAAAACTCCACTGCACACTCTCGAAACTAACTTTACGTATTATTTTATTTCTTGTACTTTATTTTCAAGTCGCAAGCTGTAACGTGAACTGTCAGTCATGTTCCAAATAATCCGAATTAACTTTTATCTTGAACTATCACAAGAAGATTTTTGAGCCATTTGCATGGGCAAGATGAGTACATGGTAGCAAGCATAATCAACTAGGGAAAAGTTTTGGGTTGACTGTTTAGTTTCCAAAAGTTCATTCTCCTGGCACTACACGTTAAAAGAAATTTGTCTGGTGTTGCTGATAATTCAATCAACAACGTGAAAAAGTGGTGCGCCAGAAAGAGATCTGCTGGATCTATCATCAACCATATCTCTATGTTCAAAAATAAAAATGTGTCTGAGGTGAATACTAAATAGTATACTTATAGGCATAACTCCACAACCGCATATACTTAACTGTGCGGACGTGTTGCCGTTTTCCACCTAAAACATATACATATATTTCATAAACAAACATGGATAATACAAAGTTTTCAGAACAACAAATACTATACAAGTATGAAGTTTCTTTGCATAATATTATTTTGCACATTTTTCACCCTTTGAAATAAAAAAGTAGCAAGAAAATGAAATGGAGACTCTTGAGTGGAATCAAAGCAAGGTCGTATTATGTCTCGCTGTCAGAGTCATCCTAAAAGAGATAACTTGAACGAACAAAAAAGTTGAGTTGGCAGAGAGCACACATTATACGTAATCAGTTACATATAAATCTGTAGTAAAACCAACTCAGTATTTTTGTTGTAGCTGTGCATGCATTGTGTATGCATGTACATATTTATAACTACATCGTAAAAAAAGTTCATGGAACTCTTAAAAAATGTATACAAAGAAAATGTCACAAACAGAAAGCTGACTACTGTTTTGGCTTAAAAATAGTAATGTTTTGTCTTGTCTCGGCATCGGCATTCGCCTCATTGTTTTCATACATAAATGCACGTGTTGTAAATATAGAGAAAAAATATATAAAAATAAATTTGACTTTTCAACCCAACTCGTTTTGGCATTACCCTGCCACTCCTCCACCTCCATATATACTACTACTACAACGATATTATGTCCACGTCCGCTTCCTCTGGACGTTTCTGTTGGTATTTGTTACAAGGGAAACGTCGAGTGAAAGCAATTTAGACTTGATTCCAAAAAAGCAACTTCTTTTTGTATGTTTGTCCTCTTCCATAATTTTCTTACGAAAAGACCACGACCAAGTATAAAAGTTTTTTCAAGCCAAGTTGTTTCTATTTGGAGACAAGCAGCAAGCAATGTGCTTTCGGTATGATTGTCAGAAAGAATTTTGTGGGTACATGCTTACACACGGTATGTGTGCTGTACCATTCTGTGTGGGGCTTGAGTTATTCAAGTATGTACGCGGACATTTCTCATCGCATACTTTTTTATATCTGCTCCTCCAGTGTGCCTGCCTCGAAAGCTTTTAAGCACGACTAGGAACACCAGGAGAGGCTTTTTCCTTATAAGTGCGGACGTGTTCAACTTTTAAATGAGACAGGTTGGAAGAGGTGGTGGTGGGTGAAAATGCTCAAGGTAGAGAAGTTGTTGGTATACCAAAAAAACCAAGTTGAACTTGGATGCTTTTACCACTGCCATCATTACGACGATAAGAAAAGATGTAATACCATGCATATTAAGTGCATATTTCAAGAAATTGGTGGGTGAGAGAGGACGTTGGAAAATGAGTACGGTATAAAAAAGAGATTGGTATACCAAAAAAACCAAGTTGAACTTGGATGCTTTTACCACTGCCATCATTACGACGATAAGAAAAGATGTAATACCATGCATATTAAGTGCATATTTCTAGAAATTGGTGGGTGAGAGAGAGAGAGGACGTTGGAAAATGAGTACTGTATAAAAAAGAGTGTCTGTGTATAGTACATAAAATACCGTGTGCAGTATGTAAGTATATATGTGTGTAAGTATTTATGTGCTTTCTCTTCAGGGAAGGAAAAATAACAATGACGAAATAAAGTTGAGTGAGAAGCACTACATTACCACCACAAAAGCAGAACAATATTTTTCAAAGGGAAAGGAAAATGATGATGCCTTCAAGTAACAAATTATATGAAAGTGGTGGAAAGTGTGAGATGAGGAGAGAAAGGAAAATTCCATCCAAGCAGAGAATAGTAAAGGGGATAAAAATGATGAAAGAATAAAGTGAAAGAAAACGTGCGTGAAGTGATAGTGTGGAGCTGGAGGTGTATGTACGTTTTCAATATGTCGACTGTATGGATGGGCACTGGCACTGCTCGAGTTGGATACGGATTTCCAATAACGCGAGTGAATTATTTTGTCATTGTTATTACTTGTCTGCAATTTAAAGCCATTTCGTTTGTCAAAATGGCCAAAGAATAACAAATCAACCATCTCATGCGTAATCACAGTTTGCATTTTAATTTTTAAAAGTGTACAAAATCCATTGGCAGACACCGACATCAATTTTCCCCCTTTCCAGAATATTATTTTTCTCACTCATCCTCCTGTCGTGCTTTGTAGCAATCAGCGTTTTTGCATGTGTCCTTTATATTCACTAATAATACCCCACAAGCATGCCATTCATCATTCAATTAAAAGTAGGCAGGAATGTATATAACGTACAATATGCGACACTTTACTCCAGTCCGTTAGCAATTACATATTTAATTTCTATACAATGTTGAAAATGTAGATAAAAATACAATGCCTCATTTATTATAACCATTGTATCTAAAAGAACATGAGTCACAGACTAATATTTAATTTACGCGCATTCATTTTTTTGCTTTGTAAATCCTTAAACCAAAGTTGAATACGCAGTGTCAAGACTGATAATGATAGCTGACACACGATAATAAAGCCGCGGGTTACCGTAATTAGCTTGAGCTCACCAACCACCACTACCAGTACTCACCGCAACGTACTAAACAACATTCTCTTCTCTTTTGCTCACTTTGCTTTGTGCTCAAACAAAAAAGAGAGAGAAATGAACTGAGAGTAAAATGCATTTACAGACACACAATGCACAGCGGTCATTTAACTTTTTCATTGAGTTTTCCAGTATCTTTTCTACGGTTTGCTTTTGTTTGTTTTAGTGTGTGCGACGGTGATGGTGGCGGTGTGTGTGTTTTTTCAACATTAAACGTGTAGAGAGTTCTACGCAAAGAGAAAGGAAAGAGATGGTTGAGTTGCATTGAGTAACAAGTTGAGCATTGTGTGTGTAAGATAAACTAGAGTCTCGCACACAGTCACATAACCAAAACCCAACTAATTCCAGCCGACAAAACAAAAACACAAAATGTTATTCCAATAATTTCTTGTTTAATTTGGAAAGCCAGGTGAACAACACCAGAGTACACACGTCGTAGGTATAGAATACAACCCGTACTCATTGGCTCATCATCATGTAGTCTCTTTCACGAGTAATAGTGAGTCTTATGATAATACCTACTTATTATATAACAGTGGTACAGCAGTAATACCCGGAGAGCACATTGCTGTCTCATTTTTTACATAACACCATTCATTTATATAATACGTGACTCATCCGCACCACACTTTCCAAATTTTTACTAGAGAAAAAGAGAAAGCTAAACATGTATATAATTTTACTCGTACTACCTACTATTATGNGACTCATCCGCACCACACTTTCCAAATTTTTACTAGAGAAAAAGAGAAAGCTAAACATGTATATAATTTTACTCGTACTACCTACTATTATGTAGCTTACTAAAAATACCCTTTTATTTTCCTCATTTTCAAATGCTTTTTGTTTGCTTTACTTTAGTCAGTCTAAATGAGAAAAAAATAACGTGTAGAAAGACAAAACTGCTAGTGGTAAACGAAACGAGACCGACGGCGTAAAGGAAAATAATGTTTGTATTACGACAATGATGATGATGATGATGATGCATGCTTTGTTTTTATTCACTTTGACTACTCACCCGTTGCACTGCAGATGCAGACGACCCTTTTCTAATTTTTGTTTTGCTTGCTTTCAATTTCAGATAAAATAATGCAACCTTCATACATGTACGATAAGAACAATTGAACAATTCGTAATAAGACTCGTATGTCAATAAATGAGCCATTTTACGGTTTTACTGCTGCTGGTCGGCTTTGTGCACATTTTATACCCAAGAATCCAAATGGGTATTTATTATTTGCGATAACAGTACAGTAAAAGTACAATAATATTGTAAATCTAATGCAGCATCAGTGCTATTTTTACTTTTGTAGCTTTTTGTATAAAGTGAATGAACGCAGAAGCAATACTTGATATACTTTTGTTTATTTCCCCTATTTATAAGCACAAAAATATTCCTTTATTCTCATTCAAACAATCCAATAAATCGAGTCGTAAAAACTGTAAAGCACGGATAAAAGTACAAGAATGTGCAATAATAAACTACAAACCTCTCTGACATTGCACTGAGACTTCACTCACTCAAAATTGCTACAACCACTTAATACCACCGGTCAGCAGAAAAAACGTAAATTGTATTGCATTTTGCTTTCTCTCTTTCTGCTGTGTGGTCTCTGCCTGCAGCAGCAGCGTGACGTGTCTCTGTAAATAAAATGCCCAAGTATTTTCTTCGCATTTACTCATTTTATACGATCCCTTTAAACCTTCGTAACGAGCTACATATACGCAATACAGAAGAAGCTATTCTAATCGCATAACTATAACGAGCCCTGGGTAAAAGGCTATAACAAAGGAGAATTTAGGACCCCATAAAAGGAGATAGGTCAATAAATTTTGCCGTCCATTTGTAAATAACGCATTACTGGCTAGCTCATATAAACTACGGTGCAAATAAATACTGTACACTAGAAGAGTTGGTATAATAATAAGCTAGTAAAGCTGCATAATGTGCTTACTTAGCCTACTACACATTCCTTCCAGTTTGAAAGAAAAAGTAATAAAGTGTGTGTAGTTTTTTTTCGCATACTTTCCGAGTTTTATATTGGCACCGTGCTGGGTTTCTTTCACCTTTCTCTTGTCACTTATTGCACCAGCTACATGCAAGAGTGGCATCTTCAAAAGTACAAATGTGCTCACTTTCTCTAATACACTCCAAACATTTCTTTTTCACGGAAGGAAAGTAGATAAGTAAAGATATATTTTTGATGATAAGCTGTAGAGAAAATGCAAGTGGAATATTTTTTGCATTAATGCTTGTTTACTTAAGAACCATTGTAAATACAAAAATGTGGTGAAAGGCAAATATGCGTAAGTGCACGTTTGCTGTTGTCTAGCCTCAACAGTATGTGATTGGGTTGAGTTGATGCACATGATGGAATTCCCGAGAAGTAGTAATGGTGCATTTTCTACTTCTCCCTGTAGCTGCCTATTCAAGGTCTATGTCACTCTGATGAAAAAACTTGGATCTCATGAACTGTATGCTTTAAATACACTTATACCTTAACACATTACATGAAACAAACATAAACAAGTGCCATGAAATTCCAGAGCCTTTTACCGGCATTTTTTCCTCAAAACGACGATGACGATATATTCTCTATATGCAAGTCTGTTTCATGGACACCTTTTGAAATTACTAGTGGTGGTGGTGTCGTCACTAGAGAGCTAAATGGAACTAGTATGAATTTAAGGGTGTGCACAACACGTGAAGACATTTTCTTTAAAGAAATCAAATGGAAACTATATTCTCTTTGCCTAAATGTATGTGAATGTTAGAATTTTGTTTCGGTTCTCAACTCGATTGTGTCCCGTTATAGCTAGTCATTTATTCCCCTGCATAGTTTATCCTTATTTCCTTCCAAAAAGAAAATCACTTTCTACCAGCATCATGGAATACACATTTTGGATTACATTCTTCTCCAATTTCCTCCCGCGTGTTCCAGTGTTGCTCGTTGGCATTGCATTGTTTGAAAACAAAGTTGAAGAAAAGAAAATGTGCACATTTTGTATGCATTGAATAACTTGTTGGCAAATATATAAACAAGGAATGAAAGCTAAAAGCAAGAAAGAATAAGAAACAACAAGACACAAGCTTTCTTCGAAATGGAAAAGTAAGTGTGTTGTATATAGCAGTCTTATGGGAGAGCCATTGCAGTCAATCCTGACCAAACTTTATTGGGCAGGTTCAAGTTTTTTTTTCAAGATTCTGTTGGGATGGACGCTGCTAATATACCAACGTGCTGTTGCTGCAAAAAAAATCTTGACTAGCAGCAGCAGCAGTGATCCTGACTTGACTTTTAAGGTAGTTCAGGTTGCGCTTTCTTGCCAACTTTCCAAACAAACACGACGAAAGGAAGGTACGGTTAATATACTCAAGTTAGTATGGACATATCATGAACATGCACAAATATAAAACAAATGAAACTGGTATAAATGTGGCATTTGCACACAAAAAAGTTACATTTTTGCTTTTTCATCGCATTGGAATGTTATTCTTTGCTCTAACTTTTTGGCTGCTACCAAACAAGCCCCTGTTTTGGTCAGATTTTGCTACACTACTGTAGCAAGAAGGAAGGGCAACTTTTACTTTCTTTCATTACCACAATTTGTATGTATGCAGTGCTGTTTGATACAGAAAATTTGTGCCACACAATACGCGCCGCCAAGTGTAAAAACCTTCAAATTTGGTGTAAAATAAAACGGTCTCCACCTTATATCAACTTCTATTTGTGATTTGTTGT
This sequence comes from Homidia socia, assembly GCA_036850745.1. Classification (NCBI taxonomy): domain Eukaryota; kingdom Metazoa; phylum Arthropoda; class Collembola; order Entomobryomorpha; family Entomobryidae; genus Homidia; species Homidia socia. Next base: position 8,952 of record JAANSP010004631.1, read on the forward strand.
GTGAAATGTGATTTGAAAAGTCTTTTTCTCCACCGAAACTAAGACGGTTAGAGAAGTTGGTTTGCTTGGTCACCTCGGGTTTCCTATACAGTATATTACATCTGACGCGTTGTGACTTTCATGAAGTTTTTTTGTTCGTCTTCTTGAGAGCCAACGCCTCCTTGAGAAAATGCTCTTGTTGGATAGGTACCTACATACATACAAGTAGTATTTGTTGATAAAAGTTTATTGAATGCACGGAGCGTTCCTCTAATAAGTTCTTGACCATGATCAAGATGGAAAAATCGAAGCAAGCAAGATTTCCCTCAAGTCGATTTTTGTGCTCATCTCTCGTTTTTCCTGCAAAGAACCAAGAGAACAACTCAAGTGGAACGAAAAAAGAATTATCATCTTTGCACGTGCTTACTGCTTACGATTCCCAAGGATGCTTATGAATGGAATATGTAAGTGTGTGCACTGTGCACTGCGTAGCATATGAACTTGTAGAGAAGAGCACATGAGTTTTCATGTTGGACGGTGATGTTTTATTAACAAAGTGTTCAAATTTGGACTATTTTATGCTTCCACATTTACTTTGCTAGTGCACACAGAAATGTACAAATATTTAAATGCAGATGCAGCCCATTTATAGCATTAGCATTGTTTTAGTTTATCGTGTTCTATTGAAACGGAGACTTGACAAAGTTTCATGCAGCCATGCACTTTGCTTTACTCCTGAAGTTGAGGCAGAAAATGTAGTAAAACTAGCTTTGAAAAAATAATAAATATCGAGTTTCCTCCAACATGGAATGCAATATTTATACATGAGTCAACTTGCTATACAGCAAATGTTTATGAGTAAACACACACGATTATTATTTTAAATTCATTAGTAGAAAGCTGCAAACTTCTGGTGTACATATACATGTAATTTTAAATTTTTTAAACGACAAGTTCTATTATTAAGTAGCGAAAGCTATTGAGCTACTTTATGTGAATGTCTATGTCTGTCCGTCTGTCTGTCCGTCTGTCTGTCTGTCAACACGATATCTCGAAAACGATAAAAGCTATTCCAATTC
>JAANSP010004632.1:0-10008 GCA_036850745.1 Homidia socia
ATGGGACTCTTGGAACTAAATTCCAACAACAATGAAGAGATCCAGAGAGAAGCCATGTATCTTCGTAAATCGCAGTTTTTACGTACTTTAGCTAAACAATATGTGTTTCAGTAACAAAGTTATAATTTAATACAAGCATTAACATATATAAATATTAAAATATTTTTGTGAATACATTTTTACAAAATATGTATAAATGTAAATATATTTATCTTTATCTGTAAATATTATAAAACTATTTTAAATAAAACTTAAATCAATGTCATTTAGAAACGTGTCAGTTGTCCATGATTTGGCCTTTTCTTGTCTAACTTGGGAAATAAACTTTTGAATGCGATTCAAAAGGTTTCCTTCTTCTATAAATGCACCAGATAAAATACTACAGCAAATTCCTTGGTCAGCAGCACCCGTTTTCCAATCTGCGTTAGTAGTATTATCGAACAACTGGCTCTCAGAGTCAAGCTCATCATCATCTGATTCCTGGCTGCTTTCTAAAGAAACGTTGAGATCCGGACAAATTTTCTTGAAATCCTCAATGCTATCCATATACGATTCCAGAGGTTTTGATTGCTGTTTTTCACTTTTAATTTGAGTCAAGAAGCTTTGTATGTCTTTCAACAGATCAACCGATATTGCCCTCGTTTGTTTTATTTCGTATCTCCTCACCAATCCCACGACCAACATCTAATTTCCTGATAGGTCTATGAATTTTAAAAGGACTGCTGTCTGAAGTAGAAATGTTAGATTTTCGTTTTTCTCTTGGTGATATGCCTGCAGACATTGACAAATTATTGACTGTGCTAGTTCCACACAAGGCTTCCAAAACTTGGCGATTTGTTTTTGAATATGAATTTACTGCGGGAAATTCCCACATTTGGCACAATCTACGCTGTTGACTTTCATCCGATCGCATTTTCCATCCGAGGAACTTTGATATTTTCATTTTCTATTTCACCTTCTGACTTTCTTTTATGCCTTGTACTGACCAGCAGCATGTTCTCCGGTGACTCAGACAGAGAGTGAACTTTGTTAAGGGACGGTTGCACAATGCTATTCCCACAAAAAGCACGAAAAACATCTTTAGTTGACATTGCGTATGAGTTGACGACTGGAAAATTCCACAGCTCCTCTCGCCGCTTTTCTTCTGCTCTTTCTCGTTCCAATATCTTTGACCTTGTAAAGCGCACCCATCGTTCAAGTGCAAACCTTGCACGGAGTCTTTGGAAAATTTGCTCCAGCATGCGCAATAATCTATGCCTGGAATTAAAAATATTCACAGGTGATTATAATTATTATTGTTGTTGGTTTTTCTTCTTCTGGCTAAAGTAATAAAGTTAACTTACTGGTATTCTTTGGCCAAAATTAACTCGGTCCGTGCCGACAAACCAAGATTTATTAACACACTTTCGTCAAGTAGAGCGGTAGCAGTGCTTTCTGTCACTTTATCAATGTTCCTAAATTGTCTGATGTTTGCCTCACTTTGAGCTTTTAGAATTATATCCACTTGTTGTGAAATCGTCTATGCACAAATGAAATTAAAAATTAGAGTACCTAATCATCACTTGCAAGACCTGCAGAATAGGTAATAATAACTTTGAATAAATACTGACCCTTTCAATGTACTCTGCTGCCAACTTTGAAGCGATTTGTTCCCGAAGTCGTTTTCTTGCAGCCTGTTCCTGTTGCCTTTTCGCTTCCTCCAACCGAGCTTGCGAAAGCTGCACAACATCCTGTCTGACGGACTCTTCAATTAGTTTAGATGTGGCTGCTTGACAAATGGACTCGATTTGTCGCAATGGTTTTGGAGGCTGTACTGGTACAGCGTCCTTCTTTGGCTGCGAAAATGCACTACCAAATGAAAATCCACCTGAAACAGCAGGTTGCTGAGACCTATTGAATATCCTGCTGAGCGCACTCGGTTCTGGAGGAATAAATGTTCCAGATCGAGAATCCTGAGATCCGGCAATGTCCCCTGCTATGAGCTGACCATTTTCATTGAAACTTCCATGAGGTCTGCGATTCGCAAAATCGATATCTGGAAGGGGTCCGCCATTAATGGCCTCAGCAACCTATAAAATAATTAATTTAAAAACCATTAAATTATTGCTAGTACTAGCACAGCTTTTTAGCTATAAAAAATCTTCTACTTCTTACACTTGTTTGCAGCTTGGAATCAATCAAGTGTGTTTCACGATAAATGGACGGGAATTCCGGCAAGTAAAAGAGTTTCCTTTTTAAAATAACTTTATTCTCGTCAATGTCACAACGAATTCCGTGCGCTTCGCACAAATAACTGAAGCTTTGAACAGATGAACCATAACCAAGCNATTCTCGTCAATGTCACAACGAATTCCGTGCGCTTCGCACAAATAACTGAAGCTTTGAACTGATGAACCATAACCAAGCATTCGTTGCAACGTGGAGATTGGCATCTGAAAAAAGTTGACATTTTCAGTTAAAAGTTCCTGTTAAAAATTTACAAATAACCTATTTTTAAAATAGTATGAAACTTACCGCAGTTTCATATTTAGGAAGAGTACAATGAGCTTTGACAAAACACCGTAGAGCCAATGAACGAACTTGAAAATTGCAACGTGGAAATTGGCATCTGAAAAAAATAAAAGTTCCTGTTAAAAATGCATAATAATAACCTATTTTTAAAATAGTCTGAAACTTGAAACTTACCGCAGTTTCATATTTAGGAAGAGTACAATGAGCTTTGACAAAACACCGTAGAGCCAATGAACGAACTTGGAAAAAATACCGATGTAATATACATGCGGTCATGTATGGAAGTACTTCCACAGCCTTGAAAAAGGCGACAAAATTCTTGGTATACACACTATGGTGAAGTTTCAAAGCTGTCTGAACTTGCTGCGAATTGAGTATCCAGCTTGGCAGCTGTTGTGCATTATAAAGTGCGTCTCCTTCGTTTAAATTCATCATGATTTGGTAAGCTCGAAACTCTGGTTCGCTCGGACAGGTCACTTGTCGCCGTCTCAAGTCTTCATACAAGTGCTCCAAACTTTGCAAGCACTTCATCAAATTCTCGTCATTAAGTTTCGGATCAAAAGAATGTACGTCCAGTTCACAAAGTCGAGACGCACAATGTATATGAAACCGAGCACATTTTTCATATAGGGCGACAGCAGTTAGATCAATGATTTGCTGTTGCGTAATGTCCTTTCGAATACTACGTGTCCGATCCCAGAGAAAATTGTACCAATCACTTAAATTCTCATCAGGATTATCTCCAAGTGGTACAATGTAATGGAGCAGGTAGTGCATTGTAAAATCCAGCGTGGGTCCTGGTCGGAGTTCATGTGGTAAAGGTTCTTCTTGATCAGCAGAACTTCTGGAGTAAGCTTTTATTGCCTTGTGGTGATCAACTACATGGTCCTGAAAAGAATAGCAAAATTAATTGAAAAAGTTTGTATTTAACCAATAAATTCAAATTAATGCATACACATGTACATACATACCTGTCCAGGTATCATTTCATAAGATACTAGTTGTCTTTGAAATTGACGCATGTATCTTTCCTTTTCCGGACACATATCGGGACATGTCCCGATAAGTTTTGTTGCTTGCTCAACATTAACCTTTGTTTTCGGAATGCGCGATCGAATAAGCTTATCTCTTGCCTCCAACGTTCTGTATCTTTCTTCAACCGTCCCACATCGTTTTGCAAATAACTCTTGAGCCTCTGACGTATCTGGAGTGAATGACAATAAAAGAGGGTTTGGAGAGTCCCTTTGACCGTGATAAGGTGACTGAGATCTAACTGCTGCGTTAGTTGAAGTTGATGGTGCAGCACTGTTTTTCTTAAAGAACGAAAAGATGGCACTGGCACTACTTGTGCTACTGGATGCGGCTGCTGTTGGCTTTGGCATAGGCAGTGAAGAAAATGAAGAAGGCTTCACTTCCAGACTGGAATTTGGAGAGCTGCTGGTACTAGGAATAGTTGAAGATGTTGATGCTTTACTAGATAACGGTTTTGCCATGAATGACGAAAATACAGCAAATGGATTGCTTGTCTTGGGTTTGTCTGAATCTGTCACTGCTTCTTTCTTGGAGGCAACAGTAGCCGAACCACCTGTTTTGGCTTTAGGTTTCTCCTTAGATACGTCCATAGTTTTTTCCAATTTAGTGGTGCCAGTGGAGGAACCAGGGATTGGGCTTGCGTCACCAGCAAAAATTTTTGACGTTTTACTTGAGCCAAGTTGAAGTCCAAATGAAGAATGAGGAGAATGGCTTTGGTGCATCGCCAAGCGCAAATGGTGAAGTAAAAGGAACCTTGAATAAGGAGGATGAAGAACTGGCAGTACTGCCACTTTGTGTCGTCTTTGCTGATGCCAATTTGAAGGAAAATGGACTACTTGCGTTGCTGGCAGGTGATTCCTCCTTACTATATGCTTTCTTTAGTGGACTTTCATATACATCTTCGTCGCCCTCATCATCTTCTTCGTTCTGTTCCTCGTCATCTTCTTCTTCATTTTCCTCATCCTCTTCCTCATTTTCATCGAGAATTTCTCCCTCTTCTTCAGTGGAAACTTCAGCTGTATCCTGTGTATCCGTTTCTCCTTCGGCAATGACATTCTCTTCGTCCAGCTCTTGTTCATCAATCTTCTCATTTACGTCTTCTTCATCCTCCTCCTCATCATCATTCAATATAGCGTCTTCAGTCGTTTCATCTACATCCAAGGTGGATGTGGGTTCAGCTACATCAATAGAATCCGGCCCATATGTTTCTGGGTCGTCACCCAGATCTGGAGCATCGTCATTTGCTTGTTCATCTTCATCATCATCTGGTAATATGATTTCAGAAGATGAGCATGCAGAATCGTTAACTCGAGAAGATTGCTGCACTTGTAAAGTTGTAGAATTTTCTGCATATTCGTCTCCTCCAGTTTTCCGCTTGCCCAATGAAGCAATTTGCCTTTTTTTCTCAGTGTCTGATTTTGATGTTGCACTGGATACTTTCCGTCGGTCCAAGGAAAGCATGCTGCGCGGTGGTAGAGCAAAGGGATTTTTTGTCGCAGTGGTGCCAAACTTTCCAGGTTTATCCCCGAAAGAAGGTTTCTTTCTTAAAAATGGAGATGGACGTGAAATTTTTAACGAAGTTCTCCATGACCCAGGCCCTTGTTGGGGTGTTCCAGCGGATGTAGAAGGACTGCTATCGTCTGTGTCTTATAGAGGCATTTTGAGATTTTGCTTGCGATGAGGATTCAGGTTTTGAACCGAAAGATGGCTCGTTGATTATACGTGTGGTAGCAGCTCCACTACTACCACCTGAAGTGCTAAAGGTCCTCACGATCTTTCTCCTTGTTACAACTCTTGTAGATGACGTGCTTGGCACCGCAGGGAGAGGAGGGACTGGAGGCGATACAACATGCTTTGGACCAAGCTCACTGACACCTCTGTTGTAAATTTTCAGTGGCGGGGCGTCAGGTTTTATCTTTGCACCGTTTGCAGCAGCATTTGCTGCTTCCTCCTAACAATAAACAAACAATTATATTAATTGGACCGCACACTGGCTCGGTAGATTAATAACGATTGTTATAATTTAAAAGAAAAAAAAACTTATTGTATCTTACGGGCGTGCTAAAATGAAGTACGGCATACTTTTTAGAGACGCTGCAGGCTAATCTTTCTACTGTACCAAACTGTTCAAAGTGGCGCTTCAAAATGTCGCGATTAATTAGTTCCACTGGCATATCTACGATAACAACAGATTTCTTCTTTGCTGTGTCGTCCCCCGCACTTGTTGAAGCCATGATGGGTTGCCTATATAGGTATTTAATTTTTCTTATAGCTCACTATAATTTATTCGTCCTCCTGGTTCTGCTCGACTGCTAATTACATCACAATAACTTATTAGTATAAGCAACAAGAAATAGAACAATTAACATTTTTATTTTTCGAATTACACTTACAGTTTGTACTTACGTAAGTTGAAAATAGTACTGAAATCAAATTACATTATTGCAGTCCGTAATTGTTAGTAGACACAGAAGATAACCCTTGACTTGGGTAAGATTAGCTAGTTGATCAAGTTTAAATACGTAAGGTTTTCAGTGATTGATTTGATTAATAATCGTGGTAGAGCAGCAGATGATTTCCACAAGGACGTATATTTTTTTGTTCAAATGAAAACAACTACTCGCCACCACCAACAGCGCGTTTGTTTTTCTTTTCCTGCTGGTTGATGTGAAACAAAAACACTTCACACTTACTCACGCTCTTGCTTATAAGAATGTGTCCATCCCATTTAGATAGGCAGTTTGCTACTTTTTGCCCAGCAAAGTCATGCGGCTAGACTAAACGATAAAGTAAACATTTAACAAAACGCTGTCAGGCCAGTCTTTCTGGCAATGCACGTATGTATTTCATAGTAAACAAACATGCATGCGTTCAATTAAAAAGCATATGTCATGTCGAGTAGATATATGGCATTTCATCAAGTGAAAGTCATGCATGAAAAATTTCAAATTCTAGGTAGTTCACATTCGCATAATAAGCTCTGCTTATCTATTTTTGTATCTAGTGTCTTTACTTTCAAATTGTGATTTTCGTTTTGTGAAGTTGGTTTTTCCGTTTTGGTTCTATTATTATGCACACGTGAACGTGAACCAGTGAACGCTGCTGTACGAAATTAGTTTGGAGTGAAATTCGAAATAATCAAAAAGTTAATGACCATTTTCATTTCCCAAATGCTTGGTGTTTGGTTCAATAACCCTGTTTGCAGGATTGCATGCATGGATGAGTGAGTTACAGTTACATCAGTATTTTTTTAAATATTGAAAAAAAAATTATTTCAATCATTTTAATCGTGTTTCAAATGAACATTTATGTAACATGTACATTTATTACTTTCAAATTGTGATTTTTCGTTTTGTGAAGTTGGTTTTTCCGTTTTGGTTCTATTATTATGCACACATGAACCAGTGAACGCTGCTGTACGAAATTAGTTTGGAGTGAGTAAACTCGAAATAATCAAAAAGTTAAGACCATTTTCATTGTCCAAATGCTTGGTGTTCGGTTCAATAACCCTGTTTGCAGGATTGCATGCATGGAGTTACAGTTACATCAGTATTTTTAAAAAATATTTTTTAAATTATTTCATTCATTCTAATCGTGTTTCAAATGAACATTTATGTAACATGTACATTTTTTGGTTAGACAGGTCGCAGGATGCCAGCTGAAGACGAAAACTTGTCAGTACTTTAGAATTTTCATTATTTTTCTCTTTGCGTTGCGTGGAAGGAGGGGAACGAATGAAAAATGATATGATGATGATGACTGGCAAGGTAAGAACTTACTAGTAAGAAACGACAAAATGAAAAGCGTTTAAAGGAGATGCAAAAAATGGATCTTGTTTCAGTGTGACTATCAAGTAGTAATTAATCTGACAAATTCAATTTTTTTTCAGAATCATCGGAAAACAAAAGCTGAAATTCAAGAAGAATGCTGCATAACGTTTTTCTGGACGACAAGCTAGAATTTTATGCATGGGTAATTTTAATATTAAAATGATATCATTATTTGAGACTAAATCCAGCTTATAATAGAAGATAGAATGACAAAAAAGAATCTTAATAATATCAATGTCCTGTATTTTGTAGATATTATCCAAACTCAAAACAAGATTGGAGGCTTTTATGGTGCTGGTAAACTTCCATGATCTGCGATCAACATGTTTTCTTAAAGTAACGAATTTTGCATGGATTGGTTGATATCTACTCGCTGTGACCACAACAGTGGAACTGCAATGGAAATAATAATATGAAGCATGACTGCGATTTGTGTTATGCATTTACAATGTATGGAAAATTTACTGGTGATATGTTTTGTAGATTATTGTTTTTTGCAATATGGGAGGTTAGCTAGCTCTGTACAAGTTATGATGAAGTATAGAAAGAAACGCTGCATCAGTTATTATTATTTTGTGTATGAAAGCTCTTGAACCAGTTCAAGATCACTTTCAATGCACGATTTGTGGCCGTGCCAGATAGTTGCTGCTGACAGACCTCTCTACGCTGCTTGCCTTGCAGGCAGCACTCAAAACACTGACGATGAGAGAATGTCTGTTATGTCTTGGCTTGGTGACTAGCTTTGTTAGCTTCCCGAGTAAAATGTAAATTCATGGAACACATCGTCCTCAGACCACATATGAGATGAGCCAAAGTCACATCTCTAATTCATATGTGGCTGCTGTATCCATGTTCTACTTGAAATTACAAGAACACAAGTGCTAAAAGACAACAGATTTACTATCCATTTTATAGTGTTTACTTGTTTTAGTTTCCATTTTTATTTCATAGCAGATATAACATAGGTATCCAAATAGTTGATAGTGTTGCTGTGAGTGTCATTCTCTTTCAAATTTTACCTACGTAAGGTTGGGCTAGGGCTAGGTGAAATAAGGGATTTCTTAAAAAGGCTTGAAAATGGGGTCAAGTACAAACGTTGGTGGTGAAGTGAGAGTGGTACAGCTGGAAGAGCAAAACTTAGATGGAACAGTTTATCGGGTGGAAAAAGGTTTGCTTTAAAGTTTATGTCTCAAAAACGTAAAGTTTTGTGCTTTGTGAATGTTAATACTCATCTAATTGTGCATGTAATGTAGGTACCACAATCCAATTCACACTTTCCCCATCACTTCATGGATGTCAGGTGATTCTGCATACGAATCATCCTCTCAGCACAGGAACCAAGTTTTGCCGCAGCAAATATTACAAGGTCAACTGGGCAGTAGACCGACAGAATGAAGAAACCTACGCTAATGTTNCAGTAGACCGACAGAATGAAGAAACCTACGCTAATGTTGTAGCTACGCTTGCTGGAAGCTTTCAGTTCTACTTCACGAAAGACGGGTATGAATGGAACAGAACAATGGATAAAAATCCAGATACGCAATACGACTAGATACGGAAATGTTGCTGCTTGCGGTGTGTACCTCCAAAGCCAAGGCTATGCATTTTTAATGGAATGTTGCTTTTATATTTCTCTCCTTTAGAAATCAAGCCGGTTCCGGTTTCTTATTGGTCGACCCTGTACTTTGCATTGGGAAAGACGATAGGATTCTTAAACTTGATTCCATATCATGTCAAACTCACCTTGCAAAGTCCCTTGGAGACTTTGCCACGTGGAAGATTCGATTGGAAGTATGCACAAAAGTCTGGCTATAATATGGTGCATTTCACGCCAATTCAGGTACAGGATGCAATCTTGCATATAAATCTAAATCTATCTTGCAGTAAAACTTTGCCAACTGTGGCTATAAAAAACCAATGACAAATCTAATCATTTGTAGGAACTTGGAGCGTCCAATTCGTCGTACTCAATTTCCAATCAAAATGCGCTCAATCCCGTTTTCGGCCCATCAGCTACATTTGAGAAAATTGGGAAGCTGGTAGAGGAGATGAGGAGAGAATGGGGGGTTAGTACCAGTAGATTTTAAAAACCATATGCTTATCACTATGCTAAATTTACAGATGTAAAAATACTATCCTTGTTGCAGATGCTGTCTATATGCGATCTTGTGTTAAATCATACGGCGAATGAGACGCCGTGGCTGCGAACAAATCCAGAGTCGTGCTATAATCTGGAGAATAGTCCTCATCTTCGCCCAGCCTACTTATTGGAATGTATAATGTTTCATTTTAGCGATGATATTGCTCAAGGAAAATATACTTCCAAAGGTCTTCCACCCAAAATCAATAGCGAGGAGCACTTATCAGTAAGCTTTAAGCTTTAGCTTGCATTGAGAATAGCAAGTTAATAATACTATGTACCTATACAAGAAAGTAACAATTTTTGTTGTTGTACAGGTTGCCAAATTAATTTTGCACGAACTAGTTCCCTCTTTAAGACTGGAGGAAATGTTCACTGTGAATGTGGAGGAAATTTGTGCCGAGTTTAGGAAAAAATTGCAATCTCTCCCACCCCGAATAAATGGTCCTGAAGGAGACGCTTCTAAAATTGTTATAATTCAAGATAAACTGTACA
>JAANSP010004633.1:0-10007 GCA_036850745.1 Homidia socia
AATCTCGGTTTGTATGTATACTTTGTTGACTGACATGACATTTTGAGAAGGGGGAGGGTTCTAACAAAACGAGTTTCAACGGTTCGGATTTTGAATAAGATAAACGTTAAGGTATACAATGATCAAAGTGGTCATGCAGGATCGAAATGACCCATCTGTAAAAAGACAATCATGGTGAACATTGACTTATGTTTCAGTAAAATGTTTCAATGCATAGCTCTCTTTCAAATATCACCATATGTATCCTCGAGAGTTCAACGGCACAAATGTCATAAAATGCATTTTAATGAAAGGACTAAAGGAGTTGGTAGAACAAGGAAGCCCTACTGTCATATGAAATTGTAAAAAGTCTCTGCGTCATGATTCCAAATAGCTGTCAAAATCGAACTGAGGGATCGCTCTTGCTGTGCAACTTGTTAGAAGTGAAAAAATGAAACCAAATTTATTAAGTAAGTAGACAATGGACGAATCAATAGTTTTGGTTGGCTAAATTGAGAATTTTTCATGACCATTAAATATGCTGTCAAAATTTTACGCATTCGGAATTCTCATTTCTACTTGAGAAAAATCAATAGCAATATCATTTTAGTTTTAGTCTACCAATATTTGCGTTAAAAATCATCCCCATGTTCAAGAGGGTCGGGGTGGAAAACCAGTGTATTTAAGGGCACAGAATTAATACTGACGTCTTATCACATGTGCTGAATTAACGCTAACTGTACGCTGTATTATTAGTAATTTTTCATCAAAACGTTCCTAATTTTTCGTCTTGAGCGTTGAAAAGGGAGAATTAATATTCCTCGATCTTGTCCAAAATTCTGCGCGTATTTTTGCACATACATACTCTGCTGTCCTTGGAAATTTAAAATTCAAAAACTTTCCTAAAAATATTCGAAAGTAACAAAAAAAGTAATGTTTCAGCTCAGCCAACATCAGCGATTATTAGTGCTTATCTACAACGGTCATCATAATGAGTAAAAATTAATTTTCGTATTGTTAGACTGTGATAATAATTGTCCTACGAGAACCTAGTGATAAATTTGCCATTTACTAAAATGTTGAAACTCTATTGTGAACAAAAAAACCTTGATACAAGTTACTCTTCTTTTCTTGCATTTTAATATTAAATATTCATCTGTAATAATAATATATGTGTAGTGCCACGTTTGCATTTGCAAGGTTTAAAAAGATGATGAAAATAACGCCAGCCAAGAAGAAAGTACGGCTTTAACTGAAGCAAGTTGAGGAATCCACCCAACCATTTATATTAGTCGGCGGCAGTATATCAGTGGCTCATGTAACTCAGTAACTACAGTGGATATGAAACTATCCCTAGTACTTTATGTAGCGGTGGTGGTAGCGTAGTCACGTCACTCGATACGCTTATCAAATAAGGAGATATGGATGTTAGCATGAAAGATAAGTCTTTTGGCGGCTCGCCTTGGTGTTAGTTTTAAGTGGCATGTATTTCGATAGTAGAAGAGGTAATAGTTTAAAATATAATATACCTAATTTTTTTACACATCTTTTGTATTTTTTTATTGTTCTTACGACTTGGACTTGACTACACGGTTGCTGACTGGGAGAGAGAGTATAAAATTTAAAAGCATTGCAAACAAAACACAAAACTATTTGATAGTCGAAATAATTATGTGAACTTTGTTATTTTTNCGGTTGCTGACTGGGAGAGAGAGTATAAAATTTAAAAGCATTGCAAACAAAACACAAAACTATTTGATAGTCGAAATAATTATGTGAACTTTGTTATTTTTTAAATTGTTCGTATTTAATTGTAAGTACACTACAAAGTGTGTATATGGATGATATTGATCATCAGAGACAAATTGTACGTTTTTTATGCCAAGAGAGCGGCGGCGCTATAAGTTGGAAAGGAGGATATTGCGTAATAATTATACCATGTTTCTTTCTACCTACACCATTTTCATTTTTTATGAAAACAGTGTTTAATTTACAATGTGTCCATTTTTAAATGCGTTTTTCAATTGTTACCTGCTTTATGATGATTTTTTGTATAATACGCAATGTATACTCATTGAATTTTGTAAGGGATCTATTTTTGTTTCACTTAGGTTTTATTCCGCTACTGTAATTAACGACGTTAATTTAACGTGCGGTGATCATGCGTATCCAATGAGACAATGATGTTGATGAGGGAAGGCAGGAAGAAGCACACATATTCAAGAAAGCAAATCATTGTTGCGTGCATGTTTATTTATTATCAAATTATAAACTAGAGAGATGCTTAACAATTTGTTTATTGGTAGCATTATTAGGTACTCATAGATAGCTTTCATATTCGATAAACTAGGCATGATAGAACGGCTGGTGAAGACGGGTAATGGAATCATTCTCCAGAAGAGAGAAACACAGTTGGGATGATAACAAGTCGCAGTTCGAAAAATATTATCAAATTCTAAACTAGAGAGATGCTTAACAATTTGTTTATTGGTAGCATTATTAGGTACTCATAGATAGCTTTCATATTCGATAAACTAGCCATGATAGAACGGCTGGTGAAGACGGGTATTGGAATCATTCTCCAGAAGAGAGAAACAGAGTTGGGATGATATCAAGTCGCAGTTCGAAAATCCCATGAATATTGATATTGGTAGCATATCAGTATTTAATTTTGTTGTTACTTATTTATTTATTGTGATATCATCATTCATGACCATTATTGTACGAGAACAGCCATCATTTCACTTGCAACTGCGTTATTGTAATTGACACCACAATGTAAATGAAAAAGTTTGTCGATTTGCAAATGAAATTGGGAGAGAAATTAGCCTGAAATGTGATGGCAAAACAATTTTAAAAGAACAGCAGCTGGCATGTAAACGAGTTTTTAAATTTCACCTACTTCTGTTATGTCAACGTTTAAAAGTATTTACTTAAAGTTATTAAAAAATACACAGGGAAAAAGTATTGTTGTAGATACCTGGCCAGAAAATTTCTATTAATAAATTTTGAAAATTGGCCAGTAAAAGGACGTAAACTTTAGAAGTAATAACGTGGGTACATAGCTTGAATTGAAAATAAAGATGAAATGTTGAAAGGGTTTGTAGTCTGTATAGTCTGCCGTGCAACAAACTACCCATATTGAAATCCTCTAATTTTCCGTTGTCCAGTAACTGATCCAACACTAGTAAATGTAAATTCACTCTGCAACAACATGGTTACATTTGTTAAACTGGCTTTGGGGTATTCCAAGAAATCCAACTTGTGCAAATTTTAGAGCATTTGGGTGGAAATCGAAATCGAAACTGAAAGTATCAAGCTGTCTCAACTCACCCCATATTTGTGAACCTGTCTTATGTACTGTGTAAATGAGTTCCCATTTCAAGCTTTTATATACGTATTGAAAAATTAGTTGCCCTACCAGCACACAGCATATTTACTGGTTTGAGAATGGATATATTATGCCGCATTAAAAATTAAAAGGAAGTACTGAACAAATTCAAATCCAGTCTGTAATGCTGAAAAGCTAAGGATGTTAAAATTCAAACAATATTTATGTAGCAAGCTTGCTCCTTCATTTTTTGGATAGAACGTGCGCTCATGCTATATGCTTGCGTGGCGTTCATTTTCATTTGGATGCATGCAAGATCATCAGAGGAATTTAATTAAAATCTGGAAATCCTTCTTTCCTCACCAAAAATATCCACCAGACAGCTTGACGCTGTTGCTGATGTTCAATTGCGCCGCTCCTTCTGCTCTGGCCTTGTTAAAATATTAATACTCTTTTTTGAGGGAAGTGTATTTGGTTGGTTTTTACTAAATATTCAAACTATTGCAACTGAAACGGGAAACTGACTCCTGTTGGTCTGGTGGCCTGACGATAAAAGTCCCAGGGTGAACACGAGCTTGTTTTCCTTCTTGGAAAAAGGAAAGGGAAACTGCTCACACACGTGTTTATCCTCACTTTTAGTTTTCCTCTTTAAAAGCATTTATTATTATTAGTAGTATGTGCGGCAACCCACATTTATTTATTTACTTACAATCTTTTACAAGTACTTGTTTCTAATTTATGTATTTATTTATGAATGCATTCCATTACCAAGACCAGCAACTATCTCATAATATTGTTGTTGTTGGTAGGTAAAGAAATGTTGTTTCTCGAGTATGAAATATGAATCAAGTTACCGCATACATTACTACTATTACTGTTTACTCTAGAAATTCAAGATGTTTTAATATATACGCTTTCTTGAAAGTACGAAAGAACAAGTCTGTTTCGGCAAAGTTAAAAAAGAGGAATGAATTATGTGAATGTCATCCATCCATTCATTCATACACGACATCCTAGGTCATGGAATAAAAAAAGTGTGGAGGTGGAGGAAACAAGAAACGAGCAGTTTGTTTTCAAGGCAAATAGTGCTCAATACTCATCAACGCCCTTGTTTATAAAATCCTTTGGTTTTTAACAATGCAATAATGCTACACGCAATTTTAATTATGCCTTCCCATTTGTTTGTAAAAAAAGTTGTGAATGAAAAGGAATTTTTTTTTAGAATTCAAACGTATACTTGATTATTCAGGTTGATTCTACTAAGGTGTGTGAGTGGAATAATCTCCGGATATTCATTGAGAACTTTTTTTCTCAATCTAAATGTAACCACTCGATATTCATTCTTGATAAAACATGTGCATGTTGAACTACTCGGGGTAAGAGAAAGAATATGATGAATGATGATGACAAAATTCTATCAAACCCTTCTGGTTCTTTTTCTTAAAGGATAATAATAATACCATTTTGAAGGTGGAATAATAATAAAAGGTTTTTGTTTGCAAAGAAGTTGGAACAAGGCATGTGGATTTCATTATCTTATCATGATTCATCTCCTTGTTCGTCCTGGTGATATCAAACATGAAAGAAAGAGAAACAACACAGAACACACAGCTGGTAACTTACACGAATAATTACTCCCAAATGAATAAAAGAGAAGTTGTTTTAAAAGGGATAAGAATTGAGATGAGAAGTCAGTGTGTGAGTTTTATTTAATGATGACGATGCTACTGACGATATATGACTATACGAGACTCTTCTTTTATTATTAAACACGTCTTTTCTTGTTTGTTTCTACACATCACCATATAAAGCAGTAGTGAAGAAAGAGACGCTACTAGTTAGGATAAAGTATAATAAAAGAGGACGAAGATGAGAAACAAAAAGGGTCATGAAAAAATTCATTATTATTATTACACCATTTTTGTCCATTCAGTTCATCGTCTTCACAACTTTAAAAGAAACAAGGGCTATTTCCAGCAACTCATTCATTCATAAAAAGAAGATTAAAAAATAAGAGAAACAGAAAAGAACACGGAATAAAAACCTTCTCCCGAAATTATGATAGGGAAGAAAATAGTAAAAAGGGTATCACATAAAAAAATAGTTTGTCAGATTATTACAAAGACTAAACACAAAAGATAACGACTGTGGAAAGAAACAGCCAGGGAAAATATGATTTTCACAGTAATTGCCTCTTTTTTCATGGGTTTAAAAAATAAGGAAAATGAAAACGGTAGCATCTTGTGTATTTAGCCATTACTAATTACCAAATCATGTTGAAAATTTCCCTCTTATGCTATCGCCATGTCGTTACTGCACTATATATGTAATACTGACTATCACTCATTATTTTTTCCTGTTTAAAAAAATAAAAATAAAAGAAATCTTAAAGATGACGAGCAAGAAACAAAAAAATACAATTATTAGTATATAGATTTAAAATATTAAACGGGCCAAATAAAAGCATCATGCAACAGCAGTGATGGTGGTGCGATAAATAATATCCCATACAAATTTTATTTATCATTTTCCAATGATGCACTCCAGTTTGGACTCTGCTTGCAGGATGGAGAATGGAAAAATCACACTGCAAGTGACCACAAAACACATACTCACTGTTTAAAATGGTTACCTACTTGGTTTTTTTTTATTTTATGCAGTGATGGTTCAAAGCCAAGTCAGCGGGCAGAGAGAAATCATTACCAATTTTGTTGCCTCTGCCTGCATCCGTAATAATTGTAATCATTTTCGTCATTAGTTAGGGGAGAGACGATGGTGAACCTGTACTGCTGCTGCTGCTGCCGTTCGGCTTGTCGTCGTCATCGTCGTCGCCAACAACAACAGCATCAAGAACCGCAGCGAAGAGCAATTATTGTTACAAGTAAAAACATACCACTTCCATATTATCATTATTATCATCATCGTCTTTATCTATAGATAATCTTGTTATGTTTGTGTGCAAGAAAAATAATGCATTTGACATAAATAAAATGCAGCGAGGAGCAGTGGCGGACGATATAGCAGTTGTGATGATGAACCAAAATTTCATGTAGGTTTTCCAGATAAACAAACTATGAAATTAATATGTTTTGCCATATTTAGGGAGAACCGACTCGCTTTTCCGATGTAACCAACGTGATGTGACGAATGACAGTTAAGATGAAG
Organism: Homidia socia; assembly: GCA_036850745.1. NCBI lineage: Eukaryota > Metazoa > Arthropoda > Collembola > Entomobryomorpha > Entomobryidae > Homidia > Homidia socia. The sequence continues at coordinate 6,476 of JAANSP010004633.1, forward strand.
AGCCTTACTCTACACAGGCAACAATGGTTGTAGCTTGTAGCAGCAGCAGCCATGATCAAGGTGGTGGATTCTATATCAGTAAGTAAAAGTAAATGGGTAGATGAAGGAAGAAGGGGAGTCACTTACTACCTGACTTTACCTGTTCATGTGACATGTGCCATGCGTAATAATAATATGAAACGTTGAAAGTCCTGAAACGTACAGAGATACAAGATACAATGATATATCATACATCCAAGATCAAGATAGTATGCCTACATGTTTGAAGGAGGAGCACTGTTTACCTTGCTTTCGTTAATTCCCTTCTTCTTTTACAACGTTTGCACTTGTTGACTTGTTGTGACACAGTCCTTTCTTGCAAACGTGCATAGGTAGGTACTTGATATTGCTGCTAGCGTAATGTCGCCATCACCTCACACACAAAAAACTAATGCTGTAGTAGTGCACTTGTGAGAATTTTAAATGCTGTCATGCGTGCGCTGTGTCATAGTGAGCAACACTACTCGTTTTATGACACCAAAGGATTCAGGTGTAAATTGCACTATGAAATTTAAATATTACTTTTAAAAACTATAAATTGCATTGTCCTTAACTGATCAATGCGCTTCAACTGCCACTACCCTACTTGCAAACAATTGCATCCTCCTCTCTGGCACTACACTGGCACCGGCACCACCACTTTGTTTCAATGCAGCTGGCTGCATAGACACTTTTGTACAAATGCAAGTCATTTATTGAAAGTTTTTAGGCAGATAATTTTCATGCATTTTATTTAAACATTTAATAAAATTGGTAAATCAGCAATTTCTTTCTCTCCACCTTGTTGTGATTTGTATTAAAGCAACAACAGGTTGCTTGTATTTTTTATGACGTGCTGCTGCTTTTTTATGTTTTTGTATTATTTTGTCAAAAGTCAACAATGCTTTGGATTGCTCAGTATGAACACATTCCTCCCAACACTAATAAAACTGATGATGAGGACGATGACAAAGAATTTGAATGAAGGAAATCATAATCTTTCAGTAGTTTAAGAATTTCTATTATTTCAATTTTCAACCTTCCATTCCACTCACCTGTAGCTTATCTCACAAGGTAGTGAGCACGTCAGCATTAATTGTGCTGATAATATTTTTTACACAACAGTAATCTTATACATGATGAGAAGAAAATCACAATGATGCTGATTCATCATCATCCTTCTACAACTTCTGCATTGCAAACAAACAGAGACTCTTCCTCTCGTGAATGAACGCTGCTGCTGATGATGATGAATGAAGAAGAAATTAAAAATAGACAAGTAGGTGCCACTACTGGGGTTATGGTATGCATTAGAAAATAAACTTGGTATGAACTAAAACTAAATAAATACCAAAAATAAATTACAAGGAATAACCAACGTCAGTTTTACTTGCATATTATGGGATTAGAGGAGTGACAATGAAAGACTTGAATAATGCCAGCTGGAAGATAAACATTTTAATGATGACGATATTTTTTTCATTGTTTCCTTTTTCACGAACTGCAGAGCTCTTTAAATGAATCAAACAAATATGGATTGGAATTCCATATTATTTATTTTTTAAACAATAAAAAAATATTATACGAATGTGTGTATAATATTGAGTGGATTCCATTTTAAAACTTTACATGTGCAAGTAGTAAATGTTAATGGGTTATTATTACTTGTTATTATCATGGCTATTATTTTTGTAATTTTTTGTTGTACATGCAAAAGGTGTTTAGCTATACATTTTAATGGCATTTCATTCATCGAAAAAACACAATGATCAGACAAGTGTAAAAAAGACGAGCATCCCACATCCAACATGATCAACCAGCACAGAAGAAGAATAATGCTGCATTGTATTTTTCATCATCTCATGGAGAATTTCTCACAGGAAGCCATTCTCATCTCATGCCATGCCATTCTACATAATGTTTCTTGTTCTTCCTATATTTTTTTCTTTGTCAGTAGCACCAAAGTTTTTTTTCTTTAAACAAAAAAATGAATGAATGACAGGCACAGAACAAGACGAGAGGAGTGAGGAGGATGACGAAGACGAAACCTAGTGCAACAATCACCAACAATACATGACTCTTCCTGAAAAATGTTATATCATTGTCATTCATGATATCATTCTCTCTCTCTCGCTCTCTTTTTCAGCAGTCAATTGATCCAACAAGAGTGTTGTGGTTAAATATGTCTTCTTGACGAGCATACATGTCTGCTGCTACTATTCCTCGACATTTTCCCTTTTGCTTTAGATATTTTATGTGCCACAACAACAATTACAAATTACAATGATGATCACCATCCTCCTCATTCTTTACCAGAAAAACGGAGTCACTCTTTATTTCCTTTATAATTCTGCTTCTGTTCCTGTGAGAAGCTCAGCTTCTCCTGCTACTGTTCCATTTTCTATTTCTTTAAAGAGAACACCTCTCAGAATAAAATTATTTTTTACCACATGGGAGCATCGAGCATTCTCTTATTCTTTTCATCATGTTTCAACGTTTATTTTTTCCATAACGTAGTTTTTTTCTTGTGACTCAATCTTTTATATCATTTAACTAACTGGATGTCAAAATAAAGCTAAGGTTAAGTTGGTTAATATTTTTAGAAAATAAAATTCTTCGAATTGGTATTTATTAAGCTTTGAAAATTCGCACAGATAATTCATGTTTTTAATTGAAATTTAATTTTCTTAAACTATAAAAATACCCGACAAAGCTCAATGCTTTAATTGTAAAATGGAAACGAAATATTATTTTTATCTGCCTATATATCCTCTCCTCTCATAAATAGGCATCTCGTTTCGTTCTCGGAAAATAAGTACGCAGTCGGAACATGTTCACCATTTTAGCACAGACTGTTCTGTAGCTTGTAGCACAAAGCACAATGCATCGCGATCGCGATTTCTTGGTAAATTCTCGTTGCCTAGCATCATCATCCAGAAAAATCGGCTCCTCTTATTGGGATGCTGTGCTGTCGAAAAAGACTCCTTTTCCCACTCCAAAGCAAAGAGCATCCTCAAGCAGGCGACATTTGCTTGCTGCTCAATGCTCCTCGTACAATTTTCAACTTGGCATTTGCTACTTTGTTCATTTTTCTGTTCTAGAACCTGCTTCTCGCATCAGCAGCAGCAGCATCATTTTCTACATCCATCCATCCTCCTCTGCTGTATGCCTACATTTAATGCATGTACCTAATTCCCTTTCTGCTGCTTTGCCATATTTTCCTCCTTTTGAGCTCGTTGCGTTGTCTTGTTCCAATTTTTCTTTAAAAAGAAACATCAAGTCATTTTAAGAGCAGGAGAAATGGAGTGGTAGAGACAGACGGTTAAAAGATGAATGGATGAGAAAAGTTCCTATTGTAGTGGTGGTTGTAATAATGATGATAATAATAATAGTGGTGGTGGTGGTAGGGGGATGAACTGATGTTTTCTTCTGAAGTCAGAGGGGCGTCGGAAAGCTAATTTGGAGGTGGGAAAGTAAGGGAAAAATGAGAAATTGGGTATGATTTTTCTCAAAA
>JAANSP010004634.1:0-10004 GCA_036850745.1 Homidia socia
TTTTTTGCTAGGATGAGCAGGGTGGCTTGGCTTGCTTTTGTTATTGTTGGATAGTGTGCAATGGAATACAAATTGTATCGTCATGATCAGACTCGCACTCTGCTTTTGTTTTATTTCATGTGAGAGGTTTGCGGGGCTTTGTTTTTCATTTCATGTAACATTGGTTTGGTTTAAATGACAGTGGATTTGGTGGCGAGCTGAAATGAAGGTAAGTGAAGTGGAAAGCTTCCGGTATATGATGAAAATGGAGGAAAAAATAATTGGGCTAGATGATAGCATAAATAAAAGCATTATGGGTTACGGCTGGGAAAAATATGCGTCGCCCTTGGCTGTTGGGTCAACCAGAAATGTCAATAATATAAACCAATTTGCATGATGGATGATTTGCATAACATGCCGGAAGTTATTCTCAAACACACCAATACGAGATTGAGATTGCATAGAGAGATTTTGGCCAGAACAGGGAGTTTTGGCTTCCAATTTAGGAAATTCGTTGTAGAGGATTAATAAGCAGCGAAAATGAATGTGAAAAGGAAGCAACAGAGTTACACAGAATGCTTTTGTACACCTCAAATTAAAAAAATAAATGTATATTCAAAAAAATGTAATGAATGAACTGTTTAGTTTGACGTGAATTACCTTATTTTAAGTTAGACGACAGTTTATGTTGTGGCCTTCAATTAGTTTTTGTATGTCTTGCTGGAAGTATGGTGTGCCATTCGTTAAAGAGAATGAATTCAAACATGCAAATGTGTATGTGTATATTTTAAAGTTTATTTACTTTTCACAACGACGGTCAAGGATGAATTTAAGTTTAAAACTTTTTTTCTTATTTTTCACAGATTTTTAGCAAGAAAACTAGCATCTGTAAAGCTGACACGAGAAATGCAGAATATCTGCTTACAGATTTGGTTTGTTTGGCATTTCTGAATCTGTTTCACTTGAAACTTCCAAGAAAGTAATAAAGCAATAGTGCGTGCTGCCAAAAAGGAAACAGTTTCGTGTATACTGAGAAAAATATTAACAAGTTTGATATTGAGAATCTAACGGTAACACAAAAATTTACAACGAAATGGCTCCTCCAAACTCTTCCGGCACTAATAACTTCCCGTGCACATTTGTGGCAATGGGTCACAATCCTATATTATTCTGTCAAAGATTCTATTGGATGTAAATGTAAGGTTTGTAGGTGGTTAATCTGCCAAAACTGAGCCGGATATAATCGTCCTTTTTACTTTTAGTTACGACAACCTAAAAATGTTAAAGAAGACGTGTTTCTGTCAAACAGCAAAACAATGCTTGGCAAGCAAAATGCTGCTGTATCCTGCCTGGTGTAACTCGTAATTTCTGTACACACTTTCTCTTCAGTGTTTCCTGCTGACAAGTTGATAATGAACAACTACTGTTTAACTTTGTACAAGTAGTACAACTGGGCTGAGATTTCCCGTGTTTGAGATAGAACTGCTTTCTCTCTCACATCTAAAGCGCAACTGAGAGGGTATCCAAATGTCGGCAAAGGTTGCTTTCCAACTTGTTTTCATGGATGGTTCTATCAAGCTACATGAATGCAACCATAGCTAGAGCTGGTGGCTCTAATGCTTTCTCTCCTTTACTATTCCCTGCTTTTAGTGCGTACGTTGGTAGCAATGCACAGCAATCTGCTTTTTGGCTGCTGGAAAAGCACTTGTTTTTCTCTCTGTTCATTTCATTTCAATACTATACAAAGTAAATAATAGCGACGACGAGAGTTAAGTACCTATACACCTGGGCTTTACTTCCAATTTCCTCAATACTCAATACAGTTCACTCAAGCATCGTTTGTAAAGCTAACGCTACAGTGGTGGGTGAACAAGTGGTAGAACTCTGTATTAAATTACTTTCCCAGTAAAGTTACAATCTGTGAAAAGATGGCCAGGTAAGCTGACCTTGCCTCGCTCTGCCATATATCACAAATAAATGTGTAAGCAATCTTACGTATTGGAAATATTCAAAATAAAATAGAAATTCCCAAAGGGTTTGTCTAGTATAGAATAAATTATTCTCACAGTTTCTGGGGCTAGTTGCGACACTGCCCAAACAAAATTAGATTGTGCACATAATAATAATAAAGCACTAACCCTACCTTAAAGTCAATAAATTTGGCATGTTCGTGCTCTCGTGTAATAAACTTGATGAAATTCTGTAAACAATATTTTTTTCAAATAAAAGATTGCTGTTTTGCGTGGCCTTGCTTTAGTAAAAAAATGGATTAGAAATAAATCCAACAAACAGCATTGAGTATACCCGAAATATGTTGAGTAAATGAGAATATGATAACTTGGAACGTGTTGGGTTGGGTGGGTGGTATGATTCGGCGTTAACAAATTGTATTAGAATATTTGTATTTACATAGAGAAACAAAATGTGTTCACGTGCCACGTATTGAACTTGGTTTTCTTGACGTGTACTGAATTATAACTATACATTGTTACGACTATCAGCTTTACATTAATTTTAATGGAGGATTGGGTGGATAGATTTACTGCGAAGCTATATTTGTTGATCGATATTTTGGGGGGCATACATTTCTGAAAGATATAAACCAATTTGGTTAAGTAATTTCAGGAAAGTTTGTGGACGACATTATTATTTTATTACCATTACAGCACAAATCTCATGTTTCCCCAAAAATGCAACCTGCAACCTGAAATGGTAGATGGGTATTATTGGGTATGGGTACAGATCAAATTCGCATGATATTGGTATAATGTGATTATCACCTATTATCAGTTACGTACTTTATTACAACAATATAATTTTTGTACTAATGGAGATCTTTTTTGACGATCTAAAGAGAAAGCAACACTTTAAATTTCGTTCAGGATGCAAAGATGCCTAGTTCTTTCCACATTCCAAGGGAAACTCAACAGAAAAGTACAGTTGAGAACAGAAAAAACTTTCAGTCCTCAACTTTCGAATTCGATGCCATTAGATGATTTCCAAACTGAATGAATGAACTTCTCTCCTAACCATTGCATTGTCACCTGCTCCGATGAGATTATTATTTTCCCATCTTAAAAAAGAGATGATTGATCATTGATCAACATTATGCACAAGTTTAAATGAATATTATCTGAAATCGTTTCCAACAAATAAATCATGTGCTAGTGGTTTTAGTTCACTCACTCAAGTCCTCAAAATAATTAAACCATTTATTTCCTAATCATCTAGAAACATTATAAATCTTTGTATTCCCTCTGAGATAACTGAAGGAATTCGATACGTACAAAGACAGTCAATTATTATTATTTTACATATATAATATATATAGTAATTTTTATATCATTATTATTAGATATCCAAGACTAACACAAAACTTTATCGGAAAGGCGCTATGTATATATTATGTAGAGGTATATGTATAATAATGTATATATCTATTTGTTGATGTAAATGCATACTACACTATGTAAAATAGCTAGCTACACAAACTATTATTCCCTTTCAGATGAGTTTTACAATTAGAAAAACAATGATCAGATAAAAACGTGTGACCTCATCTAAATATTATCTTTCATTATCCATGATCATGGATCATATAATAATAATAACAATAGTAAAGCAAAAAGCTTTTCGGTCAGCATACAAACCATTAATATTATTCCTGACGCGTTTATTGTAATTGTAATTATTATACTGATAATTAATCACCCAAAACGTACAGAGTATGAAAAAGGAAAGAAAGTATCTACATTGAACATTCAATTGAACAACACTGATATTTTTATATTTTGAACTTGGTTTTTAGAAGATATATTTTTATTAAGAAACTATTCACCACAAAGACATTACACGACAATTTTACACCATTAACTCTCTGGAAAGCATAACTTTATCAGTATTAAAATTTTGAACCTATAAACAGCTAACTTGAGACTTTAACCTAATTCTAAATTTGCTTTACTATAGAAGTAAACCGACTATGTCTACCTACTAACGAAATCGTATATGAAGAAGAAAGGAGGAGCCAATGAGCATGCAATGTCACCGAAGGCAATGCAACACCGGCATTTTTGTCAATGTTCTAAACTTTTATCTAGGTATTGACTCATGGCCTCATACATTGGTGAACATTTTTAAATTTAAATTTATGGTTACCGATTTGGGTAATATTGTTTTTCAGTAATTACAACATCACTTGCATCTCTAGAATATTGAATCTGTCTGTACCGTATTACAAACAATGAATTTTTAAAACCTCAATTAGTAGAGGGAAAATAATAAGCTTAAATGTTTACATACATGCCTTGGATAAAAGTAGAAACAACACAAGATGTAACGTTTCCTACCGCTTTGTTTCGTCATTCAGCGTAGCAAGAAATACATACATTCGATTGTTGATTCAAGATGATACTATCTCTATATACTAACAAAAACAAAAAGGGAGAGGAACCCTTTTTGGTAAGTGATTGGTCAAGAATAACAAAAAGCGGAAATTTTTACGCATGAAACATAACAGACAACAGGGGTTAAATAAAACTTATGATCAGAAATATAACAACAGAAATCATCTCTCAGTACCTGTTCTGTAAAACACAACATTAACGCATTTAATAGTAAAAGCTTTCAACTTTACCTAGCACTAAAGAAGTCGCAATGTAATGTTTGATACATACTCATCATCAATCAACATCAATTACTCTGTACAGTACCTCGTATAAGTTATAACATAATGTAATAATAACAGTAATGTAACACTAACCTAGACTTAAGTTATGTATGTATGACTTATCCAAACTTAACTAGATTAGCCACTAAAGTTAATGTTACATAAAATTTTACGTTCACTTTTCTATATATATTACGAGGTTCTTATAACAAAGATTTTTTTTCTCGTTGGGGCTGATGATGTTAGATGTCCACATTTACCCATTACAATTTACAATTATAATCTTTGATGATAGTATAATATTCAAAAAAATCCCTACTACTTTACAATGATTAATTGTAGAGGGGACACATCACATCAACCCGCCGACAATAATAAAGTATTTTTTACAAAAGTATCAGTGTAGACATGAATAAAATTTATACAATTCCTACTATAAGTTGGATTTCCTGAATTAAAACCAATTGATCAGTTCACTCTGACTTTGCTGGTGGCACCGTTGATGGAGTAGGGGTTACAGCTGGGGGTGCTGATGAAGTGGAATTAGCGTTAGCATTAGCATTGTTTGTTTCTTTTGCAGTTTCCTTTTCTTTAGCTAACGTGGGAGAACTGTTACTGTTGTTAGAAGTAACAGGGGAAGAGTTATTAGCATTTGGTGTTTGCACTTTTACAGCTGGCTCTACAGGCTTTTCGGGAGTTTGTGGGGCAGCTGCAGGTTTAGGTGGAGAACTTGGTACGGGTTCCTTAGGTTTTGGTGGTTCTTCCTTGGGCTTGGGTTCTTCTTTCTTTGTCTCAGCCGCCGCAACAGGAGGAGTTTTTGGTGGTGCAGCTGCGGCTTCTTTTTTTTCTGGAGTTGGAGTGGATTCTTTTGCAGGCGATGGCTTTGCTGCTGGAGGGGCCGGTGCGTCCTTTGTTGGTGACTTGGCAGGGCTAGGACTGGCTTCTTTCGCCGCTGGCTTGCTCTCTTCAACGGCAGCGGGTTTCTTACTTTCCTGCTTATTGTTAACGTCTCCCTATAATAGATTAGTTAAACAATGATAGTAATAAATACAGTTCGCAAGTTAAAATCCCATTTATGGCACACAAACATACTAAATATTTTGTTTACTTACAGCTTTGTCTTTGCTTGCAGCAGCAGCAGTATCATTGCTTTTTTCTTCTGCTTTTGGAGCTGGTTTCACTTCAGGAGCTGGAGTTTTTTCCTTCTTTTTAGGAGTTTCAACTTTTTCTTCCTCTTTGCTATCCACTTCCATTTCTTCTGGTTCTTCATCCTTTGCTTTCTGCTCTTTCTCTTTCTTGTCTGCCTTTGATTTCTCTTCGTTGTTTACTTCAGTTTTGTCATTTGTTTCAACTTCGTCATCATTATCGTTCACATTATTTTCAGCTACTTCTTCTGATCTTTTAGGCCTTCCTCGACCTCTGCCCTTGGCAGGCGGTGTTGGTGTCGGTTTCTTCTTTTCAGCTGAATTTGGGGCAGCCGCAGCATTGGTCGAAGATCCCGACCTCCTTTCTCGTTTAACAGGTGGAGGAGTGGTTGGTGGTGGAGCCCCCCTCATCGAACTTCTGGTTCTTCTCCTTCCTTCAACCTCAGGCCCTTCTGTATGCCCCATTTCCTAATCATGAAAAAAAAACACAATTTAGCAAAACAACGCTACTACAATAGTCTTGAATATCAAGTTTCTACGTTATTATTACGGACAACTTACAGCCAATAATGCTTTTCCTTCCTGAACATCCTTCATAATTCTGCTAACTCGTGGACGCCCAGCGCTTCCTCTTCGTCCTTTTGTAGAATTTTCTGAAGCTGATGCTTCATTAGGTCCATCCTGCATAACGAAAAAAAATAATTCAAAATAACATAAACCTTAAAACCAAAGCTGTCAAGTTACTAGTAATTAAATAAATTAACGCAAGAATTGTTTTGAAAATTAACAACCCAACACAGGTCACGTTTAATTTTTATCACTGAGTGAAGTTATTATTTTTTGTTTTACCTTTTTCGCAACCTCCATTTTCTTAGTATTTCAATAAAGTACCAATTCAATTTGAAATTATTTAAATCACTATTATGTTATTAATTAACCACGTCAAAAACTGTTTTATTCCCAAGTTTGCACCCTTATATTACGCAACTACGCTTACATATGATTTTGAAAATTTTCCCAACTATGTCAATAGATAATTTAATTGCAACAATTAACTTGATCGATGAAACACAACAAACAAACAGAAAATTAGTATCCCATCAGCTCACAGCAAACCGACAAACAACAAAAAAATGAATGCTTGATTCCTTTTTCTTCTAAACAAGTTGCGGTTTTATAGGATCAAAAATAAATCAAACTGAAAATTAGAGACTTGAATGATTCGATTCGGGTATGACACTGGCTAAATGAGCTGAAAAATTAGACGGCGCACATTGACAACAGTGACAGTAACGGTGTTTGGTATTACCAAATTGGTAACATTAGCAGGAATTGCAAAATTTGCAAACCTGAAATTCAAAACGTCATACGTATGACACAACACGACCGGCACGTATTTTTTACAAAGAAAATATAGTTCCGTCCAAGTTCAAGCTTGAATGATTGAAAAAAAAGCAAAAGAATTTTTACGTTTTCTTGTTTTACAATAATTCTAATTGGTCGATTTGCTCCAAAATAGAAAAAAAAAGTTGCAACAAAATTAAATATTTACAACACAAATCACGCACAATACGAAAAATATGCAAATTTCCTCTGTCCAACACCGCACACAAATTGATAAAAAAATATTATAGTTCTTCAGCCGGAACGTTTGCAATGTACGAATTCCGAGTGAAACTGGCGCGCTTGTTTGAAAAGCGAGTTTCTTCACTTTATTGTTGGGTTTGACAAAATTGAGTTGGTGGGATAAGAAAAAATGCAAAGAAAATTTTCGCTTGTTGCTTTCTCTTCTCACAACCAGCAAAGGTTTGCAAATAAATAAACCCTTACTAATTTTAACTTTAGCAGTATTCAGCATTCATCTGTTTGGATATTTATCTCAACCAGCAGTGTTTTGCATTTTTTATGTTAATGTATTGCGTACACTTATTACCTAGATTTCCGTAGTAGGAAATTACGAAATTTGCAAGCATTTTTTGCTGGAATTTTTTTGAGATAAAATATGTGTAAAATCAAACCAAAAAAGAATTCTTAGACAATTAGAGTACTGGGAATTCGAATATGCAAATGATTTTTCTATCGGACCACTCGCCTTATCTACAGAATCATTTGCATTTGGTGGCTTTAATTTGAACGAGCCCTGTATGCGTACTACACTTCGTTTTGAGTACACTTTTAAACAGTTGTAAGCAACCAGCAACTGCAATCAAGGTGCAAACTTGTAAATAATTATGATTATTACTAATTAACCCTTTTTTGAGGCAAAAGTTAATGATGATATTAAAAACAGCTTAATGTGTCATAAAATGTGTGTGAATGTGTATAGTCAAGACTCGTGTCACTGTAAAATTCTACTGAAAATGGCATAAAGTCAGTTAATAAAAACNTTTTTGAGGCAAAAGTTAATGATGATATTAAAAACAGCTTAATGTGTCATAAAATGTGTGTGAATGTGTATAGTCAAGACTCGTGTCACTGTAAAATTCTACTGAAAATGGCATAAAGTCAGTTAATAAAAACTGATATTTATATAAACAATATTTATCTGCTTGAATCGTGGCAATTTTTTTAGCGGTATTCAAGCGGTGTTGGTGTTTAGAGGCAAAACCTTTCAATATTTATACACATAACTGCATAACTGTGCATTACTTTGCTCCAATGTTAAAACAAGCATCACATACAAACTTGTCGTAAGCCGACCCCCAAAGCTTCTCTTGGTTATCTACCCAATGTATAAACAACACTTCTGGAAAGATATTTACACACACACTAACGTATTTGGAGCGGATTTGAAAAAAAACTTGCTGCTGTGTAGGGTATATATTATTATACACACACACACACAAATACATACCTATTTTAGTAATGTATGTATGTATATTTTGTGTGTGGTGGATTGTATAAAAATGATGATAAACCTTAAAAATTTCTCACGTAACGTAACAAGTTTATTTAAATAAACTTAATTTTTCACTGATTTTTATTTCAATTACCTGAGATGAAGTTTCCGAATTTGTTTCCATTTTTGCATCCGACATTTTCAGCGAATTTTTATAAAAAACTTTATAATTTTTCGCAACGCAATTTAATATTTTTTGGTGGGCACACAGAAACAGAACAGATATAAATCGTGGATATATACGGCGACTGTGGTAGGTAGAGGGTATCCAATCCACTGTGTGCTTGTATCTCTCACGAAACGAAATTTTAGAGGAACTGTGAGGTATCCAAAAGAGAAGAGAGGAAGAACGAATGCTCTATGCATGAAGTGAATTAGAGACTGTGGTAGGTAGAGGGTATCCAATCCACTGTGTGCTTGTATCTCTCACGAAACGAAATTTTAGAGGAACTGTGAGGTATCCAAAAGAGAAGAGAGGAAGAACGAATGCTCTGTGCATGAAGTGAATGCGAGAGAAGAGCATATAAATGCTATCACATCATCGCTCACTACAGAAGAAGAAGAGTCGAGTGGGCTATCTAAAAATGCTTACATTTTTGGTATATATAACGTATCTCTGTTTTTTGCCATTCAGTGCAGCAGCTAACATTTTTGGTATATATAACGTATCTCTGTTTTTTGCCATTCAGTGCAGCAACTAGCAACTTTTGCCCCACACAACAATTTTAAAAAGTAACCAAACTGACAACCGATCTAGCCAAGTATCAGGAAGTAAGGAAAATAGAAATGTGTATCGATCACTAATTTGGAGTTTGTACAATAGTACAATCTTGCTGTATTCTATACAGTTTGAAATATAGTAATTCCAACCAAATAAATATATTCTTGTAGTAGAGAGAGAAAGAGTTTTTCAGATAACATTTATAATAATCGATGCATTTTTACTAATTGGGGCATTATGAAATCAACGCCGTACGGGAGATGACAAAATGTTATCAATATCAAGTTATCAATGTTACAAATACGTTGGGGGGTGATAAATGATAAGAAATAATGCGTCATTTTAACATATTAAATCAGATTTGTTTTCAAATGGGTTTCAAATGAAATAAATTGAATAGCAGCATCTATAAAGGCCGGCTGGACGGTTGAACAGACTCATCCGCCAGCATACCTTCGGAAACTCACGGCTCCTCAGTAAACCGAAAGGATAACCAACCACCACACACCAGAGTAAAGTTGTTGTAGCTGTATAGTATGGACTTTTCAAAGCGTTATTGGTTAACTTCTTAGTATATGGAAATGCATAATA
>JAANSP010004635.1:0-10002 GCA_036850745.1 Homidia socia
TGGATACACGTAAGCTGTGTCTCCTTTTCATCAATTGACTTCATTTTGGGGCTAAAGGATTCCCTGGAGGAGCTCGTCGTCAATCTCCACTGGGCTGCTCCAGACTGGAGCGGAGGCAAAATCACAGTAAAAAACTTGATTAACTTTGTGCAATGCCAGCACCGCATGCAAAACAGCAACATTTGGATCATGATGCCGAAATTGAGGAAGGTCACCATTAGGCGCACAAATGACTACAACGATGACCAGTTTCCCAGAGAATGCTTTGCTTACACTTGTCGCCCATTGTTAACGTGTCAGGATGAATTCATAATGTAAGTGTTTAGGAAAAATCGTTTTAAAAGAATTGTGCATTGGTTGTCATTTTTGAAACTGTATTTTTTCTAATTGCTCTTTCAGCTCTCTGCAGCATTATGTTCTGGATGAAGATGAGGATTATGTATCAGCTAAAGCAGATGGCGCCTTTCGTGGTGGCAAGAGAAAAGGAACAACTGTACATTTTTTCCGCACAAAACTAGATTGGATAAATCAGATGAATGTACCGTAATAGTTAGCGTACAGATATATTTACTGATTTCGACTACATTTGTTTTTCATTTTTGTACCCAATTAAATCGTAATGAATTATCTAGCTATAGCAATTAAGTCAGATTGGATGAATTACCTGAGATTTTGAACAGATTTGTGAAGTGTTATTTAGCGTGTTTCTCATCAATTCAATTTTGTACGCGATTTTAGCCCTGTTTGAAGAGGTTATGTATGTACTTTTAATTTCTTAAAAATGTGACAATAACTTATGGTTTGTGTGCGTGTAAGCAGTTGGAAAATGAAATAAAATGGATATTGGATATTTATTATGTTACCACAAAGCCATCTACAACCATTTGATCATTACCTTTTTAACGCTAGTAGAAACAACAAAAATAGATTTTGATAATTTTGAATTTGAAATAATTGTGGATTCATCTTCATAACATTAATTGTAACTGACGCACAAAATTTTAAGATGGCTGTTTGTCTCTACCTGTGAGAAATAACAAACAATTTTAAACAAATCAATGTCTTCAACGTACTAAAGGCTCATCAAAATATTTTTTAAGAGTAGTATTCGTCCAAAAAGGGTCAGGGAATTATTTTTCTATCAACGTAATTTTATGTATGATTACCGTAATTTGTTTTTGTTTAGGAGTTAAAACCTAAATAAAATTTACATTCCAAAAATTAAAAAAAACAGCAATAAGAATATAAACTTTTACCGCTTTGGTCAAACAACAATTAAGACTGACTACCTACTTGGCTCAGTTGACGTGTGTACTTCACCAATGATTTGGGATGTGACCAAAGCAGAATTTATCTGATTGTAGTTCAGTTTCACAGAATCTTCACTGGAGAGAAATTGAGACCATTTACTTTTTTGGAGCAGAAAAAGAAAAACGCCCACCGTGCGTAAAAAGGTATTGAAAAGACCAGAGTACTTGCTAGGCACTATCCAAGTGCTTTGTTACTGCAAACAGAAAATAACAAAATATTATTCAAAGTGTTATAAAGTTAGTAATTCGTACTCTATTTTCTTCAAAAAAATTATCTTAAGCCCATTTGTCAGACTTCTCCATGATAACCGCCTTTCTCTGTTTGCATAACATTTTGCTGGTTGGAGTTTGTGGATTTGTGTACACCACCACAGGGTATCATTCAAATTTATTGATAGTACACATACGCTTGTCAATAAAATAATATTTACTTTTATACATCATGTTCATGTAGTAGCCATCCACTGGTAAAACAATCATGTACAATAACTGCCTTTGTAAACACCAGCGCGCAGCTTTATATGAAACTGGATATGATCGCAGATCAGTTTGGAACGCTTGCGATTTCCCTGAAAGAAAATTTCTAATCTGTTTTATATTTAATTACTGAGCGTTATCGAAAACTAAAAATCTGAAACCAGTTTTTCATTAATCCTCGTGATCGCCAAAATAAAATATCACGTGAGCCAATTAAAATCTTTGTGTATTTGATGTGGTATCGTATAACTGAAGAAAGTATAACAATAACAGATAAACAAACGTTTTTAATTATCGCCACTGTTTGCAGATCAACCTGCTCAACGAGCCGAGCCTGAAGGCAGAAACCAGAGATGCACGGATGCATCCTCGGTGAGCGAATATTCTCTGTACGGAAACGGAAGGTAAATATGCTTGTAAGCCAGCAACACCTTTGATCTTTTCATTATTTGCAATTAATCTGTGCAACCAGATTGGCATTTGTAAGGTAGCTATAATAAGCATTTAGGTGGTAAAATCACTGGTTACTTGTATTTTACCGCAACAAAACAAAAGGCTCATCAAAAGCATTTTGGTCTGAGATGAATTATCATGGATTTTATTATGTTCCCAGCAAGGGAAAATTTTCCCTACTAATCAAGGTAAGGGGCAATCATTAGATTGAATGAATTTGGAGAATGAAGAATCAGTTGAAATTACAAGTCTGTTGTTGACGCAGGGAACTGTTAAGCTACATGAAGAAGCCAAGGCAGCGTATGATAAAGCTGAGTTGGGTGAGGAAACAAAAGCCAATATATTCAAGGTATCATATCATTTCTGCTTGTTGTCAAGCCCCGGAAACGGCTTGGAAAAACAGTAAGTAAGAGAAAATTGAAGAGGTCGTTCAAATTGCCATCTCACTTTTGCTTAAGTAACAGGAATGTATAGTGAAGTGAGTATGTAGCATTACCTACTTTTACTTTTTGATTGTTTTTTTAGCTTTTGCACCACACTATGCAAATTGAATTTGCAAAAATAATTTCGGTATGTACTTAACAATTTTAAATATTTTTAGGACAACAAGTTAGATTTGTTGTAATAACAGTTTAATGGTCTTTAAATATGAATTAGGCAACAATAAATTTAATTACATTTGCATAAATTACAAAATTTTGCTTTCCCTGAGTGGACAATGAGGGAAAATTGTGCCAGTATTTAAAAAATGAAAATTTACATTTTATGTAGGTTTATTGGTATGATTTGGCTGCCAAAAATGTTGACTTATGTAAAAATAAAATAAAAACGATCAACAACTTTTGCTTAACTAAAAATAAATTCAAACAGAGTTCCAGCCTTGTGGTATGTAGGTTTGCAAAGTGCCAACTGGTTACCGGCAACCTGAAAAAATATACAGTAAAATGTAACTTTAACATGACACCGTAGCTTTAATTTTCAAAATTAATGGCTGGTAAAAAAATTATTCGGGCTTACACTTGTTTGAACAGGTATCTAATCCCCAAAAGCTGCATTCACTATTATAGTTACACGGCATACTACAGACAGGAGCTTCTTTTTGTACATCATCAGAGGACACCCCAACAAAAGAAGGAACTGCTCCATTGTGCTCTTGCTCTTCAACCTTTACAAAAATAGATAAAAAATTGAAATAAATGCAATAAAACTTGGTAATGCATAATATGCGGTACTTTGAAAATACGTATAACGTAAATAGTTTTTACCTGTGATTTCGTAACACCACACCATACATTAGCAATCACCGCCAATACAACAAGTGAAAAAATTCCAAAGTGCTTTCCTGCCATTGCTGAAGTAATATAAAAACGGAGAAGCAAGAAGTTTTTGATAAAAGACAGTCGCAGTGAAGACTTTTCTCTGAATGCGAGCAAAATGGAATGATAAAATGGATAGCATTTTGTCTCTTTTTATATGGTTTGGTTTCTGCTGAACAGAAGGGAACCAGAATAACTGTTTTATTGAAGGTATGTCTATTCATAGTGTGTACCTAACGGGATTTTATGACGAAAAAAGGTCAAGACTTCTAGGAGTTCTTACTTCTAAAATTGACAGAACTATACCCAGGTACGTACCGCAACCCCTAAGACGAAATATTGGGTTTTCTCTAATGTACGAAAAGTGCATTTTTTTCCTTCAAGCAGACTAAAATCTTTTTCTACAGCACGTTAAGTACATTTTGCTTCTCAGGAAGAAAAAAATGATTCCTTCTCCGCAGGACGCAAACTCAAATCTTCATCTCCAGGAGGCAAAAAAACTCTTTTAGCAGGTTGTGAATTAAATTCTTTCTCTCTAGGACGTAAAATAATTTTTTTTCTAAATCGTGAGATACAGAATGTTCCTTCCAGGCCGTGATTTAAAAAACTTTAACCTGAACCAGGATTTTTGAAAGCGTGGAGCCAACGCTTTTGAATCATTTCATATTTATGGGAAGGCATTTTTTGCATTTTTCATCGTGTGTCCTAGAGGGAATTTTTGTGTGCTGTGTGAAGTCACTGTTGAAACAGTAAGGGGTACTAAAAAAAGAAAAGGCGAACAAAATTTAAAACAAACTTGAGTTCTTGTATTGAACCCTATTTCCAGAGTTTTATTTACTAGTTAAGTCGAACACTTGATCTGAACGGGCCTCAACAAGCAAAGCCACAGCCTAAAAAGACCCCACTTACAAGCCCTCATCCTCAAAAGACATCAGCCGTAAATAACCTCGGCCTGTAATGGTCTCTGCTTTAAATGATTTCTGCTATTGAAAGATCTCAGTCACTAATGACCTCATCCCAAAAATGACCTTTTACAAACAATGTAAAAGCCTCAAAGTAACCTCTGCTGTATGTGCGAATTCACACCAGCGAAGAATGAAAAAATAATGCATGAAATTTTTTTTTGTTACTTCACAAAATGTTCATAAATCGTCAAAGAAGGCTTATTAGGGCATAAAGCTCAATTTCACACTTCATACCTTTACGATAGAGCAGCGAAGAGAGTCTCTTCAAGAGACTAGAATTTCTTGTGTCAATAAGCAGTGGAAAATTGATTTGCAGCCATAAACTGTCCTTTTCAGATCCGTACTGCCGAACAAGGACAATATTATGTTAATTAATTTTAAAAAATTGCTATTTCTCACTCAATGTAGGGACAAGAGAATAAAATGTAGAAAATAGCATTGACAATGTATTAGGTTCCGTTTCGAAGATTGGTTAGAGAACAATGAAGTAAGCAATTTTCACTTTCCTCTAGTTAACCTTGTGTTTTTAATGTTGTGATATTGAAAAGTTTAACGTATTGAATTGAATATTTACATTGTTTGAAATGTCTGATTTCGGGTGGAAATTTGCACTTGATACAAAACGCCATTTTTAGGATAAGGTCATTAGTGACTGAGGTCTTTTAATGGCGGAGGTCATTTAGGGCAGAGACCATTGCAGGCCTTAGGTTATTTACTGCGTAGGTCTTTCGAGGATGAGGGCTTGTAAGTGAGGCCTTCTTAAGCTGAGACTTTGTTAGTGGAGGTCTTCTCAGGTCGAATCGATCTGAACAATAGAAAAACGGACTGAGGTTAAATAACAAGAAAATGTTAATCCTCTCTCCCACTGCAAACTTTTATCTAATTTGACCACATTACAGCTTTGTCCTGCAGTCAAAAAATACGGTTAAACTCACTCTAGACCATGAATAAATTCAAAAGCCTATTTTAACTAAAAAATGAAACCAGTAAAAAATCATTACAAAATATATCACTAATTGAAACGCTTATTTGTACAAATGGTAATGGTGTTAGTGTGATAAAATGATGTTAATTTTTACTGATAAATAACTAATACGGTCTAGTATGTACTAAAACTTGCATGCGCTTCAAAGATGTGTACGCTACATTTTAAAATTGCATTTCTGCACCGTAATGTAAAATGGTTCATCTCAAATAAAAATAGATATGACAAGAATTTTACCTCTCATTATTCTGGAAAAACGATTTTTTGAAAATACAAACAAGCACGTGTGGGATTACGATGAGAAAATGTAACAGCACCAAATTACTAATTTTCTCTGTTCTCAGGTATGTTCGCAAAGCTGAAGCGAGAATATTAACTAAAAACGCATTCTTGCTCCTTGATGAAATGAATTCAAGGAAGTACGGAGCAATACCGTCAAAGTAAAGGTAGCATTATATAAAAATGATTTTTGGGTTATAACTGGAAAGTGATGACATTCATGATTGGAAATGATCACAGTGCAGTGTGATCAGTCTGCTGTTTCTTGAATGAGGAAACAGTCATAATTCACAATTTCACTTTTAAGTCAATTTCCAGATCAATTTGTAGCATCATTAGCACGCATACGTTCAGCAAAAAATCAATCAAAAGTTAGTTTTAAGTAGGCGCTCACAAAAAAACATCAAAATGCAAGTAAATAATCACAGGAACCAACTTGTTCTTCATAAAACTACGATTTTTCCATCGCAATGAAATGAAATAATAATTTCCTAGTAAATCTATTGTTTTTGTACTCCGTAATCGTAATGCTCAATATCCATGCTACCATATCGCGACAAAATTTTTTGATCATGATTTTTTCATGCTGCTTGCACAAAGTAAATTATCATGAAATTATATATGAAGATACTTTTTAGCATTTTAAAAATGACATGAAAAGATTCAACCGAGTTATTATTAATAAGCTGTATAAACCATTTTTCGAAAAATGCATAAAAATAACATGCCATAGTATAGTAGAGTTATTTGCTACTTACAAGTCCTTCAGCTGGATATAAAAACTTGCCTGAAATCTTCTAATTTGCAAAAACTGTGAATTCAAATCTCGTAGATATATAAAGAGTGAAAAGAAGCCCTAATTATGACTGTATAGCACTTAGAATAGTGATTAAAGAAAGTATTAATCAATAATTCATGAATTTTGCCCGTGAAATATTGAAAGCGATGGAGTTTTGTTCTTAAAAATTATAACTGAGAAATTTGCTAAACGCAAACAAATAATTATATTAGAGACATCAACGTGAAATACATGAAAGTACAAATGAAATGAGTACATTTGCAAAAAAAATTATGTGCCTTTCTTAAAATTTTTGTTACAATGGCTCCCGAATTGAGACATGTTACATTATTCAATTCTAGAAAGTACGTGTAATTTCAGCATTGCACTGGGTAATCTTTTCTTTAATGGTTTTCTTCAAAAGTTTTCAGTGGTTTTATAAATCTAATTTTCGCTAAATTTTTCATTGCCAACCTCAAATGGAGAGCACAAGAAATTTTGCAATATTGCATTGTCATGGAAACTATATTGGCATGTTTGCAGTGTTCTATTTTAGCTATAAGCATTTCCATGGCCATAGAAAATTCACTCTAATTTTATCAGGTTAGTCATACAAACGCTTATTCATTTATAAAAAGTTTGATGACCACAATCTTTTAACGCAAACACATAGTTCAAACACAAAAGTTTGCCAGCCGTAGACAGTCGTTTTAAAACTCAAACACAAACTGTCCAGCTCAGAGTATCCAACTTTCCATGTCCACCCCCAATCTTAGTGGACAGTGTCCACTGGACAGTGGACAAGCAATTCGAAAAAAATCTTTAAATGCAATTTAGCATTATGCTGTCCATTGTCCACCACTTAAATTTGGTGGACAATGTCCACCTTGTCCACCTGTTCACTATCCACTTTCCAGTGGACATGGATACTTTGGTCCAGCTTGAGTTGCTTCTGCTAGGTACTTGTGTCGGAACGTGAGGAATATTTAATACAATATTTACTTAACGTAATCGCATTCAAGTTTTTCCATAATGCTTTGTTGCAAGCTATCAGCGTCAGAGCCGCTGTCGGAGCATGATAGCGTCAATCAAATCAATATTTAGTTCTGGAACAGATAACAAATATGTACTGCGTTGCCACTCTTGTATTTAATGTTGAGTGCTTACCATTTTTCCTCACAACCACCAAAGCAGTAAGCCAAAAAAGTATAAAAGTTTATGGAATCGGTATGCAAACTCATTTATCTTTATCGTAAAAAACCAGTATATTGTTTCATGCTTAAATATTAACCATAAGACGTGTCTCTGGTGCTGGAATCGTATAATGTGCAAGCATATAAAAACAGTATTAGCTTAAACTAAATACCTATGTGATTTGCTATTTTATTTGCAAAATAAAACGTTCGACACTTTACCAAAACCACTTCAGTACTGCTATGAGTAACTCGAAACCACAACAAGTGAGTCTTGCAAGATTTATTTAATGCCTTTTGTATTTCTAATTATGCATGCAATATTCAAAAAAAATGAATTCAAATGCAGAAAAAAACACAGTTATCTTTTATATTTGGCGTGTTTGAATTCAACTATAATGAAACTGTACGTTAAAATTGAGTTTAAAACGATGCATTTTGCATGCTACCTCATCTAAACTAATTTAAGATATTTAGCTTGCTTGGTAAATATGAGACGCATTTAACAATAGATGGATACTTATTTCCGCTATTATCTTAATTAGGTGCCCCTTTAAGTACCTTATAATTTTGCAATGTTTGTCCGTCACCCATGTTACTGTCATACAATGCCTTTCATTCATTTATGCAAAAAGAGCCTGTTTACAACTTGCGTGTGTAATATGGAAACCATTGCTTTTAACAAGGTCATTTATTTAAAACTTTATATTTTGGAAAAAAATTGCTGACACATGCCATTCATTTCCGTTTCCTTGAGAAACTTTCCAAACGTAAACAAGCATAACACATTTCTTGGTATTTTTTGCGCGACTTTCCTTCTATATTTGCACTTTTAAATTTAGAGATTGGAGGGGAAATATGTACATGTTTTTGTGAATCATACAGTAGATATTCTCTGGAAATCCCACTTTTAGATCAGATTGATATAATTTTTATTTCTACACGGTTAAAAATACGCAAAACTCTTGTATTTATTTTTATTGTTTCAAATTTTCCTTCTAGACACACTTCTTGGCATTCCAACAACCGCTCAATCTCTTTTTTAGAATTGCTCCTTGAAAAGCGATGTATGAGAAGAACATTTGGAAATAATATCACACTTCCCACGGTCAAGCTTTAGTGCAGACATTCTGATAAATTATAAATTTACTTTCCGTAAGTTCAATTTCCATTCAGTCTACAATCTGGCAGTTACGAAAATAAAAGTTTTCATAAATAAACCGAACAATCAAATGTGCGGAAGCAGCGAAAGTAGAAAAACAAAAATGCATAAAAAACGTTTATAGCCTAAAGATAGCTTCAAGAAAGCAGTTATAAAGCGTTGAAAGCACGTCTAAAGCGCTTAAGGATACTAGTTAAATTTTAAAATCGCTGTAACGGCTAAACAGTTAAGTATCATTTTAACATTTTACCACCAAAAGCGTTAATGTCATTATGATATGCTACATGCCATATGCAAAGATAAAAAAAAATTAAAGTCGTAAAAGTTTTTAGCGGTTGGCGTTGGCCGATCGATTTCAAATTTTTGCAAGGGCTGTCCCAAAGAATGCTCTATAGATTTGCGAAAAAAAATTTAAATAGCTTTTATAGTTTTTCAGATACATATCGTGTGGACAGACAGACGGACAGGCATGAAGCAGCTCAAAAGCTTTTGCTGCTTAATAAATAAAAGTTTGCACTATTTTAGTTGGTATTTTCCCAGTTGCCATGAATAGGGTGTTATTTTCTATACTTAACTAACAAGCGTAAATAAAATGAGATGTTGAACCCAGAAATAATGAAGGGGAAAATAAAAATGTTTTTTAAATCTGCGAGCGCAGCGAGCAACAAATTTTATTTTAAAATGTTTTTATCCTCACTAAAACACGTGTACATTTAAAGTGAAGCAAACGGAGTGACATGACCCTTTCAATTGGGGTGGCCTAGGAGGCCTGGCCGATGGTGGTCTACCCCGCTCGACCGTCGCTACGTCTCTTGCTTATAACGTGCTGATTTTCAATGAGTAAATTTGTTCTAGATAAGTCTTTGTTTTCAGAGAACCGTGTGATGAAGTGAATTTTGACTGGTGCTGAACAAACACCCGCTCACCCTTTCAGAAATTGGTCAAACCAGAAGTTGAAATGGATGTTTGTTCGCAAAGCAATGACGAATGTTAGCTTGCTCATTCATCATTTGAACTCTACTACTTTTATGATTTTCTTTTGTTCATCCCTAAAGCAAATCTGTGTGTAGATCAAATTGTTCCA
>JAANSP010004636.1:0-10000 GCA_036850745.1 Homidia socia
TCCTCCGCTCTCTTAAAACTCGCCTTCATTTCTACATTATTTATTTCCCTTCTTCCTTGTAATTTTTATCAGTGGCAGCAAAGAAAAAAAATGCATTAGTCATCTTCATCTTTTTATTATGTCTTGATATCACGCGTATAATAATCATCATCATTTCTAAAAATTTATGCATGCTCAGTTTTTCAAATTGTCATTTTCAAGAACGTTAGCGTTATCATCGTCGTTGTCCTTTTAAAAAATCTTATTTATTTTTCAAGTGACACTAAAAGTTTGTTTACAAGATCTCTCTCTCTCATTCTCTCCATTTCTTTAAAGTGGAAAAGCAACCAAAAGTTTTTTTTCTGACCCTAAAAACAAATCACCTTCTTTACAAGCAAAGCAACTTGTAAGTAAATCACTTGTCTCATTTGTTTGCTAAATTGCTTGTTTGTCAGCACCCTTTTAATTTTGAAACTAAACAAAAGCCTCCTCTGAATATTATAAGAGGACAACTTTTCATCTCAAAGTGACCATCCATTTCTTTCGCAGTGGTGTAGTTAAAAGTAAGGTAATAACCATTTTGTTTCAAGTGTTTTTTGGCAGCGAAAGAATGGTCACGGCGAAAAAAAACAGATTTTTCCAAGAATGACAAAGCCAGTAAAGTAAGTCCATTATCAAGTTACACTGCACTGCAACGAATAATGATGATGACGATGACCAGTCATATAACCCATTCTAAACTCATTTCTTCTTCGGACTCCTCAGCAGACAAACTTTTTGTACCTTCTCGCAATAATAATCATCATGATCACAGGCACTTTTTTCGTATTTGTCTGCTGTCTAGCTAATAGCGCTTATTTCTTGAAAATTGTAATTTACAACATGCAATAATAACTACTTACTACAATGTATAAAAAATAATAATATTAGCTAGCCAACCAGTCCGAGTCGGACACTCTCTACAATAAATAAAATAGCAAGTCGGCCAAAAGCCAGCTTGAAATCACCTGAAAAAGAGGAAAGATTTTTTTTCTTGGCTTTTTCAAAAGAAAAAAAGTGCAATGCAACAACAATGTTGTACGCAAAAATAACAATGCTAATCCACTAATCCATACATAAAACAAAAGAGTGTGCACAATGATGCACAACAGCAACACTTTTTTTAAAAACAAAAAACAGCTAAACCCAGAGTTGTCTACTTTGTTGTTGCATTTTGCTAATTAAAGTTTATACGAGTGTATTTTTATATGACTGGCTTGTTTAAAGTTGTTAAATGATGATGACTGTTGGATAGGCTATTAGGCGAAAAGGAGAAGAAAAAGAAGAAAGAGGAGGAGGAGGAAGATGTTTATTAAAAAGGCGAGAAAAAAAGGGCAAAACTGGTATGCACGTTCTTTTCTTTATTGCCATTATTATTATTATTACGACTACTGCTAAATCACGAACTTACTGCAGTGTACTTTTTTTAGCAGTGATGCTGCTGCTGATGCTGCGATGCGCTCCTATTTCATATTATTTTTTAAATATTTGTACACAGGCTTGTTAGATTGTGTGTGCACACTGTAATATAAATTGTAACCTGTACCACCACACTCACGGTGGTATGGGATATTAAAGTGGTGGAGGTTAAGAAACTGGGCATTTTTTTGTGCAGCAGCAGCAGAGGAGAAGGGGGAGGAGGAGAGAATTTAAAGAGGAGAAGCTTTTCTTCTTTTCCTTCTCCGATATTCTCTGACGAATACATTGTATGTGGTATTGTTTATAAAACGCGTTTAAAATGTAAACACTGCGTTTCTCACTTGTGGCTGCAGATGCGCTCCTATTTCATATTATTTTTTAAATATTTGTACACAGGCTTGTTAGATTGTGTGTGCACACTGTAATAAAAATTGTAACCAGTACCACCACACTCATGGTGGTATGGGATATTAAAGTGGTGGAGGTTAAGAAACTGGGCATTTTTTGTGCAGCAGCAGCAGAGGAGAAGGGGGAGGAGGAGAGGATAAAGAGGAGAAGCTTTTCTTCTTTTCCTTCTCCGATATTCTCTGACGAATACATTGTATGGGGTATTGTTTATGAAACGCGTTTAAAATGTAAACACTGCGTTTCTCACTTGTGGCTGCGTCTTGAGGCTGTAGTCCATTAAAAAAACTACTACTACCACCGCCATCAACGTCATCATCATCATCATCATAAGCGCATCTTTAGCAAAACTGTTATAAGATCAGCTAGGCCTACTTTACCACCAGCACAAAAAGTATTGTTTATAAAACGCGTTTAAAATGTAAACACTGCGTTTCTCACTTGTGGCTGCGTCTTGAGGCTGTAGTCCATTAAAAAAAACTACTACTACCACCGCCATCAACGTCATCATCATCATCATAAGCGCATCTTTAGCAAAACTGTTATAAGATCAGCTAGGCCTACTTTACCACCAGCACTAAAGACGCATGTGTATATTCTGTGGTAGAACAACAACAACCACCACGAACGATACGATAGACTCTTCTTGCGATTGCATTTCTACAGAGATACAAGAGAGGAAAAAGGACAATGACCAATCATCCATTCCCTATTCAATTCTTCGGTTCTCTTTTCATCTTCTCGTATGCATCGCCGTGGTGGTGGTTTTTTGGAGATGTTATTGAACAAGACATGAGATGCTTGATAAACTGTGTATTCGGCACAGATGATGATGATGAATAAAAGAAGAATGGATCATATAGTGTGAGTGAAAATTTGCGCATTAGGAAAGTGGATGCTTGCTCCACCACCACAGACAAAATGGCTTGTTTTGAAAAGATGGGATGAGATGTGTGACCAGCTATGATAGAGCCGGTGGACTAAAGAGTACAAATCCAATCGCGTTTTTACACAAAGTAATCATGCATTGCACACCTGCTCTTCACAAGAGAAATAATAGGAAGCTAGCCGTAAACTTGAATGGTAATAATAATGGAGAATTGAATAGTAAAAAACAGCGGGACAGATTTTTTTGCAGGATGAACGTGACGGTGGTAGTGTTCAAAATGGTGATAGAAAGAGCCGAGAAAAGTGGTGGTGGTTAATTCTTTTTCGTATTAAGTATTCGGTACAAAGTATAAGTTTGCCGTTAAGCTTATTAAAAACAAGCCTGCAAGTGTAAGTAGCTACATGATTGCTTACCNGATAGAAAGAGCCGAGAAAAGTGGTGGTGGTTAATTCTTTTTCGTATTAAGTATTCGGTACAAAGTATAAGTTTGCCGTTAAGCTTATTAAAAACAAGCCTGCAAGTGTAAGTAGCTACATGATTGCTTACCTAAAAATGCAGAGAAGAATAGGTAATGGAAGTAGAGCTCACAGTAAGAAGCAAAAAAGTACAAGTCTCTTTTTTGGCAAAGAAGGTTTGGTTGGAGAGAAAGAGAGAGAAGAGAAAGGATAAAAGCTGAAAGGAATAATAATAAATACAAGTACATGATTAAATGAGAGAGAGAGAGAGGAAGGAGATGTGTGCTGAATGAATGAAAGGAAACAAAAAATTGATTTCTTTGTTTTCTCTTTTGCTAAGCTCAAATCTGAATGGGTGTGAATGTGAGTAGGCCAATTTAAATTTGGGTGACTGTGTTCTAGTTTTAACTTTTAAAATGATGTTTTATTTTCAAAATTTATAAATATACTCGGCACCTATGTCTTCTGTAAAATTTCAGTTCATTCTGACAGATTATATATAGCACATCGCTTCAGGACCGAATACTATCTGTTTCATACTCCGACCCAAAATAAAGGCATATTTTCATAGATGGCGGCAAATCACATATAAAAAATTAAGTTTCCGTAAAAAATAATGGTGCAGCAGCGCCAACCAAAAATAAATACTTTTCCTTTTTCCTTGCAATATTATTATTATTATTTTCATTACTTCCAACCACCACCTGTTTCATTTCAAATAACCTTGGCCATGAAAGCTTCACGCAGTCATTTTATGTCCCCATTCCCCATCACCACTGTTTATCATCATCTTCTTCTTTTTCTAGCCATATAATAAATACTCCTCATCATCATCATCGCGTCACCCACAATCATGATCACATCATCATGCTGCTCATTTGTGCCCACTTCACTCCTACTCTTTTACAAAACTAATTCTATAATCCTACTTATTTTTCACTACCTATTACCATTACTGCACTTTCAACAAAAGCGAAAATGATTCTCTTATTCTCTTTTTTCCTGATGATGATGACTTATAAAGAAGAAGCAAGCAGCCAAAAAATGTAGATGAGCTGAGAGTGAATTTGTAAAGAGATTGAAAATTTAATACTATCATCATCATCATCCACTCACCAAACCAACCACATAATTTTTCTTGCCCCATATGGAAAAGATTTTTGTTTGGAAAAGGAAAAAAATGATCATCCTGAATCGGGGAGAGTGAGGAGAATGAAAGAAAGAACTGCACGGTATAATGTGACTTTGATTGAACATGATACTTGATCAATCATCATGTCATGTTGTAGTGGTTTGTAGTAGTACCTCACTCCTCACTTTACATTTTATTATTGCAATATTTATAAAAATATTTAGTATTAGTATCTTCGAGCAACTTTTGCCTTGTTTAAAAATTTACACATTTTTTTTAAACAAAAACTCTCCCCAAGTAATCCATCTACTTGTCTTGTAATATTGCCTGCGAGTGTTTGTAGCAGCAGCAGTAACAGCAAATCATTGCCATTTATGTCCAGTCCAGCTAAATTGTTTCACTTGTATTTGCATTTATCTAAACAACCACAACCTATTTCATTCTTTAGCTTGTTATTGCAGCTGTAGCGTAATATAATGATGACGCTGCCAAAAAGCTTGTTATTGTTTTCATCAGACAACACAAAGCTTTTGCTTTGTATTTTGGAGATCATTTCATTTTTTATTAGAAGATGCAGTTTTGCTACTAGCACTTTATTGCAAATACTGCCGATCACAGCAGCAGCAGCTCAGCCGCACATTTATCCATCCATATTATTATTTTGCTGCTGATCTTGTCATTTTTAATAAATGCGTCATTGTTCAAATGAAACATGATGGATTTTATTTTGTGCAATAGAAAAAAAGTTAACATTGTTGCTTGTTTATATTAGGTATGCATGTGCATAATAATGAATGATAATAATAATGTGTAAACTCACTCTAACCAACCAACACGTAACCACACTATCTATTCTATTTAGAAAAATACTGCTGAAGCGTCTATAATAATAAAATGAGAATGCAAAATGCAACAGCGCCAGAGAAGACGCCACATCAGCGTAATTGCCGGTTAGCTTATTGCTATTATTATTATTGCCCAAAAATATAAAAAATTGTAGCTTATTGTTTGCGTTGGTTGTGTACAATTTTTATACAAGTACCTAACAAACCTTAACCATTCCAATTATTCCAAAAATGACAAAACCTGTGATTTTCGTAGAAAACACTGTAATTTTCTCTCTCTGATAATTTTTCTTCTAAAAATATATTCGTTTATGAGCGTGTGCTTGTTACACGTGTGGGTTGTGTCACGCTGTATTTACGCCTGTTTCGAAAAAAAATTAAATGATGGATTGTTAGCAGCAGCACTTATTTTTTAAGATGATAAGTGAAATAAATGAAGTAACTTTTTTTTAAAAAACCTTCACTGTGTTACAAAATAGTGGTAACTTTACTGCATATTTTTGGGGTAAATTTAGCTTTAATTTGCACTCAATAAAGAGATAATAAATGACGATTTAAAATGATGGCATATTATTATTATTACCTCTTATTGTTATTTTGAAGCTCTTGGGATACATTTTTTGGCAAAACGCAGTGTAATAACAGGTGTCAGTCCATAAGCGAGAGAGATCTCTAAAGATGAGCTGGAGGTAACAACAATTTGGGCAAATTATGCAAAAACATGACATTAGGCAATAGAATGGTTACAACAAGCAGGAAATAAACACATTTGCTAGCGCCCCTTCAAATTGAATTGCATGTCTTTTTTATGTTTCGTCATGTTTCGTCCTTCTTTTTAAGTGAATAAATCACCAGAAATCTCCAGAGGGGATTCCTTTTTGTCTGCTCCTTTCAGCTCTTTTTAAAAGGTTTTTTATTGTAAATTGAATGTAAGGCAATGTCATCGTCGCCGTCGTGCGTCTAGTGTCTTATTTCGAGAACGAAATGGTATCAAAGTACAAAATCCAAAGCCACCCACCCACGCGGCAGTAATGAGTTTTTTGGTCTTTTGTGCTGAGATGTTAGTAAAAACTGTGGAGAATCAGGCGAGTGGCACATGATATGATGACAGAAGAATGAAACATGATACCTTAAAAAGCAGACGAATGGTGAAGAAGAAATATAATTCATTGATAAAAAAATTACTTTCCATGTATGCAAAATGAAACATGATACCTTAAAAAGCAGACGAATGGTGAAGAAGAAATATAATTCATTGATAAAAAAATTACTTTCCATGTATGTAGTTGTTCCCTGCAACGCAACGATGAATGAAATGGGTTCTCTTTTGAGTTGAAAAAGCGATGAAAATAAAGTGAATGTGAGCAGTAATTTTTTTGGTATTGCCATTGTATTTTTTTATATTTATTGTGATATTTTTCCCCTTTTTTAGTTGGACCCCCGTACACACTGCGTCTGAAAGTGAAGTTTTATTCATCTGAACCGCAACACCTAAGGGAGGAGTTGACTAGGTAAGTCAATTTAAAAAAAGCCAAGTTGAAATAAAATGAAAAAATTGACAGAAACAAGAGAGGTTCCTTTTAGTGTTTGTGTGTGGAATGTCGGAAAAGTGCCAAAAAGGAAGAGTGAGAAAGAATGAAAAGCCCACCATTGAGATTGAAAATAAAAAAGGATATAAAATACTAAAAAATGGCAATAAAAAATTTTGGGGAAAAATGTAGGAATTTATTTTATGTCATAATTAAATTAATAATAACAGTTTTTGGTGTTTTTAATTTAATTGCGTGGTGCAGGTACCAGTTCTTTCTGCAAGTTAAGCAGGATGTTTTCACAGGAAAGCTGGTAATTCCTCAGCAATTGGCTATTGAGTTGGGAGCGCTAGTTTTGCAGTGTAAGTTTTAAAGATAATAAAAAATTTAAAATATTAAACGATTAAATTTAGATCGGAATAAATTCAATTTTTATGCTGGTTATAATTTTTAAATATTAAATTAAAATTTTATAGCCGAATTGGGTGACTATGATCCAGAAATCCATACGCCGTCATTCGTTTCAGAATTCAGATTTACACCAGATCAGACCGAAGAAATGGAGATTTTCATTCTGGAAGAGTTTAAAAAATTAAGGTAAACATTTGAAACTATCAATTACGCTAAATTAAACCATCTACATGGCAACTGAATCACAATTTTATGGCATGAATTTTTTAATAGGGGCCAAACTCCAGCACAAGCGGAGTTGAACTACTTGAACAAAGCCAAAGTGCTCGAAATGTATGGCGTGGACATGCACACCGTTTTGGTATGATTCTCATTTTTTCCATTTCTTCTCATCAAACCATTCCTAGTATTCGCTTGACAAGACAAAAAAATTCTGTAATTGAATTTATTTTTGTCGGCTTCTCTTTCAGTTGATTGCATTTGCTCTACTAATAATGAATTGTTTGCATATTTATTTATGGCTTCTTAATTTTTCCTTCTTGTTTTAGGGCAAAGATGGCTGTGAGTACTCGCTCGGACTGACACCAACAGGAATCTTAGTTTTTGAAGGACCTCAAAAAATAGGGTTATTCTTTTGGCCAAAAATAGACGCGTCTAGACTTCAAAAAGAAAAAACTCTGTTTGATCGTTGTAGAGGATGACGACGAAGGAAGGGAACGAGAACACACATTTGTTTTCAGGTAAAGCAAACGCATTATTTTGTACATTAAATTTTTACAAAGGAAACCCCTATTTTGCCGAGGAGGAGATCTAATTACTTTGACATCTGACATGAATGAAAAATGAGAGAGAAACATGTAATTGGACTCACGATAATAGACGAGTGAGTGACACAAGGGGAGGATTTGGATTGATAATGATGATGTCTGTGTTGCGAAACCATTTAACTGCTGCAAGCAAAAAAGCAATAATGATATATTTTTTTCTGTAATAAACTAATTCTCTTTGGTATTGTAGATTACACAATGAGAAAGCAGCTAAGCATTTATGGAAATGTGCGGTGGAGCATCACGCATTCTTCCGCTTGAAGGGACCTGTCAAGGGACCCAGCGCGAGGCAAAATTTCTTCAGAATGGGATCACGATTCAGATATAGGTTAGCTGAATGAACTACAATAAAGGCTTGAAATCTAGTTTCCTTTATTCAATCAAAATTAATGGCCAAATTATTAAATTTATTTTATTTATTTATTTGCAGCGGAAGGACTGAGATTCAAACACTCGCGCAAAATCGCGCCCGTCGCACCGTCCAATTCGAACGCCGACCCAGCCAGCGATATGCTCACATTTATGGAAATGTGCGGTGGAGCATCACGCATTCTTCCGCTTGAAGGGACCTGTCAAGGGGCCCAGCGCGAGGCAAAATTTCTTCAGAATGGGATCACGATTCAGATATAGGTTAGCTAAATGATATAAAAGCTACAATAAAAGCTTGAAATCTAGTTTCCTTTATTCAATCAAAATTTATCGGCAAATTATTAAACATATTTTATTTATTTATTTGCAGTGGAAGGACTGAGATTCAAACACTCGCGCAAAATCGCGCCCGTCGCACCGTCCAATTCGAACGCCGACCCAGCCAGCGATATGCTCGTCGTCAGTCTCACATTCTCCGCGAAAGACAACGACCCGTTCCAAAGCAGGAAGCCAACAGCGAGACATCAAAACCAACCGTGACCGTCACCGAAAACAACGACAGTAACAACGCCACCACCACCACAGCTCCCTCCCAACCCGACACATATTTTATTTATTTATTTGCAGTGGAAGAACTGAGATTCAAACACTCGCGCAAAATCGCGCCCGTCGCACCGTCCAATTCGAACGCCGACCCAGCCAGCGCTATGCCCGTCGTCAGTCTCACATTCTCCGCGAAAGACAACGACCCGTTCCAAAGCAGGAAGCTAACAGCGAGACATCAAAACCAACCGCGACCGTCACCGAAAACAACGACAGTAACAACACCACCACCACCACCACAGCTCCCTCCCAACCCGACTTGGAAACTGTGCTGCTGATGGAGCCCCGAGTGCTCCATCCCTCCACAACAGCAAACGGCACATCCACAGGGACAATTAGCAGAAGTGGTGCTTCTACGCCTAATCAAGGTGCGACCACGCCGGAAGACAACGACCCGTTCCAAAGCAGGAAGCCAACAGCGAGACATCAAAACCAACCGTGACCGTCACCGAAAACAACGACAGTAACAACGCCACCACCACCACAGCTCCCTCCCAACCCGACTTGGAAACAGTGCTGCTGATGGAGCCTCGAGTGCTCCATCCCTCCACGACAGCAAATGGCACATCCACAGGGACAATTAGCAGAAGTGGTGCTTCTACGCCTAATCAAGGTGCGACGACGCCGGGCTCTCCACCTGTCACACCCACATCTCGATCCACCCCTAGTCCTTCTTCAGCATCTCCAAATGACGAGTCAACAACACCACCACCTCCAGAAGATGATCCTCTGGATAATCTAATCAAAAGCATTGCAAAGGAAACGGGTGGATTTATGACGACAGAGACGGTGGTCGATGCGGATGTGAACGTGATTCCCAACAACCAAACCAAGTACTTTTCACTGCCCAAGCCATTGCCTCCAGATAAGGTCAAGTGTAACATTTGGAAGGCGAAGCAGTTGGAGGATGACCTGAAAAAACCAACTGGGGTGGAAAGTAATGGAACGTCTCATACCTTGCTGAATGGGTAAGTTTTTTAAAGGTTGGATAGAAAAAGCAATAAATTTTTTTCTGGAATAAAAATATGAACTTTTTTGCATTTCGCAGAGAAAACTATCCCCCAGTCAAAAAGCGTGAGAATGCTTTGCAGAACGGAC